>JASAMZ010008923.1:0-10117 GCA_030248115.1 Linhomoeus sp. GSCO2_2 | reverse complement strand
ACGCCGCCGCCGCCGCCGCCCGCCGCCGCCGCCGCCGCCGCCGCCGCCGCCGCCGCCGCCACATACAGAGCGCAATAGGTAGTTCCACTTGTGGTGTCGGCGCAAGGTCGCAAGATCTTCTCGAAAAGCGTCGGCGCCCACATAGAGACAGTTGGCGATGTCGAAACGGCACGACTGGTAGGACAGCTCGTTGTAGAACATCCTGAAGCCGCCAAATGATTATCGAATTGGGAAAAGCCTCAAAAGACCCTGAAAGGCCTCACCTCGAGTCCCAACTGCTGGGGACGTCATTGATGTCGAAGCTGTCCAGCAATGGCGAAAGAGTGCCCTTTAGGAACTCCTGAAAATGTCCAATTTGTGCAACAACTATTTCGCTCAACAGAGGACACATTAATTAGTTCTCACTGTGAGCAGTCGGTATTCGACCGGGCGATCCCACAGCATACGGGGCAGAATTTGGAAGAGAATGGGCGAAGCCTGCCGTAGAGTGGAGCGTTTGGCGGCGTCGACTAGGGAGTACCGTATCACGTCGAGAAGGCGGGTGAAGTCCACGATTCCTTTGCTGGAAGTCGTAATTAGCGAGTGCCAAGAATCGACTTTGTCGCAAAAGGTGGAAGTGAAGGCAATAACAGTACTTGAGAAAGAAAACGGTGTCTGCGATAAGTTGTGTCTTCACATCGCTGGCAACTGCCTGCAAAGAAATTATTGTAATATCTTGTCAATTGAAAGCTAAGTGTATCTTTTACTGGTTCATACCTTCACTTTGAATGAAATTTAGTCTAAGTTGATTTAATTTAATTTAATTGTTGATTTAATTTAATTTTGATTAATGCAATTTAATCTGAGTTAATTTTATTAATGAAATTTATTTTATTTAATCTTGCTTTAATTTTTATAGGTTGTTCATTTATCAACACCTCAGGATGGGCCTTTAGCTGCTCCATTAGCAACTGCCAGCTTCGTTCGTCGTATAAGACGCGCGAGAACGAGCGAAATCCGTTCTTGACCACCAACCAGTCTGTCGCCACAGTTACTGTTTTCTCGCCGCAAGTGGAATACTCTGAATGCCGACAGCTTTAGTAGGATTTCATTGGATGTCACATTCTGCGAGTACTTTACCAGGCGCCATCCAAATGAAGCCATTGTCTGTCCCACTGGACGCGTAGTGGATAGGTACAGGCCAGCTGTAGTCATAGGGGCTGTCAGGGAGCGCGTCTCTTGGGTTGACTGGACTCTGGGTCAGCTCAAAGCGCGTGGGAGCATCGCTGGAGGCTCTCACTGAGACCACTGGGAAGCTCTGCTGCAGAATCCAGGGGTTCATCATACCTGCGACGTCCAACTTGTTGCCGCACCAGTCTGTCACTTGGTCGGACAAAACCTGAGACAGAGGCACTAATTTCGTATTTTGTGTGCACTTCCAGGCAACTCTGCAACGAACGAATCAAGTTCTACCGGAGTAATGGCGTTCCACATGTCATTGTATTCAGCACTGGAGAAGGAAAACTGCTGAAGGTATTGCTGAAGACGAATACCAATAACGCATTTTCTCCGTCTTGACAACTGTGGTACAAGTACATGTGCGTTCGACCTACCGAGAGCCCACGTCTCAGGGCCTCTGACGATATGACATTTTCCAGCATGGAGATAATTTGGGAGCCCTGCAGCGGCCAAACAACAAATGGTTGGCTTCATTTCTCACATAAAATATCAAAACGCAACAAAGGCCGACTTTTCCATAAGTGATGGAGTTAAAACTTGGTCCGTCCTTGAAGTGGACAGGGTGGGATTGTCTCAGGTCGGCGTCAACGTTCAGGGCGCCGTCTCCAGTTCTGAGCACCTCATCCAGCTGAAGGGATTACGGTATGTTTGTCAGTGTCTGTTAGGCAATCAGTCATCTTAGGCACCAACCGCGATGTCCCCTTGCTCGGGAAAGGCTGCCAGTAGCCCGTAACTTTCCCAGTAGGTGGCCAGGCCTTCGTTCAGCCACAAGTCGTCCCACCACTTCATGGTGACCAAGTCGCCGAACCACTAAACGAAATCGTATTCAGCGAACTATTCAGTGGTCGCTGACTGAATCGCTAAACAACTGCACCACTGAACCCTATGAATCCACTGCACCACCGACTACTGAAGGCACAGAACCACCGAACCCGCTGAATCACTGAACCCACTGTTTCCACTGAACCACTGAATTACCGAACCACTGAAATCGCTGAACCACTCTGAAACTACAGAACCACTGAAACCACGGAAATCACTGAAATCACTGAACCTGATGGGCGGTCTCGTGTGCGATGACGCCATAGGCCCTGAGGAGCTGCGACACAGTGGAGACACCAGGGACGGCAAACAGCGCCCCCTCTCGGTGGATCAGCAGGCCCCAGTTCTCCATGGCGCCAGGTCGAAACATGGGCATGCCGTAGATGTCTGAAAACTGAGTCGCTTGTTACTGTGACAGTAACCCTTCTTGGATTGCAGTTTCATTTGAAGCAACCTTCGCTGAATATAACCCACCACACTTGGGGAGTGTGAAGTTCACTTCGAAGTGCTCTCCAAAACTTTGCAAATCGGCGGCGCTAGCGTACAGGGCCGCGTCAATGAAAGGTTCGGTGCCTGGCCAGCCATAGACGCTGATCTGAATCGAAGTGGAACTGACATCTGCAACTGAGAAGACACATAACTGCAGATGCACATGAAACATTGGAATCGCAATGAATAGAAGAACCGGCACCTCTTTGCCTTCCGGAATGCGGACGGTTTTGTGTGGCAGCTCGCCTACTCCCATGGCCAGAAGATAAGAGGACATCAGCGGCGTCGGCTGGAACACCGTCTTCAGATAGCCGTCACTGAAAGTCACCAATTTAAAAATTTTTCCCGATCAAAAGGGACAGTACGCCACCAGTGTTACCCATACAGCTAAAATACTACCCTTTATTTCTTCTACTCAACGCTATTGGAATCTTACCCCAATATCTCGGTGCTCTCCACTGGCATATTGGCGATAGCCACCATGTGATACGGATGAATGATAGTAGTCTGGAAAGCGGCCTTGTATTCCGGGTCGTCCAGACAGGGCAACACTGATCTCGTGTATGGCGAGCCTTCGAAGTGGGTGCCAAGAATGTTGCTGAACGACCATGGAGATTACGGTAATTCAACAGTATACTGTGGTTTGCCGGCTGTTTAGCACTCACCCATCGTTCCCATCCCTTCTATACACGGTGTAGAAGATTCCACCCGTGAGATAGTCATTGATGAGGCCGAAGTACCGATATCTCAGTGTGAACCGGGTTCCCACGGGCAGGCCTCTGCTCAGGTAGGCCACGAAATGGTGTTTCTCTGGGATGTACTCCGTTCCAGCCAGTGAGACATCTGGAAGCCCCTCCACGGGATCCAGAGTCACTTCCAAGATGTTTAGTCTGTCCATGTGCACCGTGATATTGGTCGTCTCCACCAGAACTGCTCCCGTGAAGGAAGAGACGCCGTCGAAGGTGAACAGCTTCTCCTCTGGGATGTCCACCACTCCACCATTGGGAAAGTAGGGTTTCACTTGCCATTCGTAGCTGACAGCTGAGACGACTGGTGGCAGGCGAGTCTGCTGCAGGATCTCATCGTCCAGAAGATTGCGCTTTCCTTTGGCCTCTTCATACAGATGGCTCGTACGCAGTTTCAGCGCTTTGACGTGACTCTGACTGGCCGCTTTTCGATCGCGAGCTTCGAAATGGGGTCGGAACGGCTGAGAAGATAAAGAAGAACCATGGACGGCAGCCAGAAACGCGCTAAGAAGTGACAGAAGTGTCATTTTCAGCCTCGTTGTCTTGCTATTCCGCAGCGGGCAAGTGTCCTCCCTGAACTATTGACAACTCAGCGGTCGACGGCGACGCCCAAGAGAACATTTGCGAAATTGCTGCTTGTAAAAGTCGGCTGTATCGCCCTTATCGCGCCGGTAGTGGTCGCGCAACAAACAATGACCCTTGCATTCTTGCGACACCTTCTGCAATCAGTTGGCTCAACACACGTCTTTACATACAGTGTATATCGTACTGCGGCAAAGGGCATGTTTGCAGAAGCGCGTTGACCCGGGCTGGAAATTAGCTAAGTACCTACATTGTTTAGTTACAAGTTACAACGCGTTTTCAATGGGCTGTTTCATTGGGTAGGAAGATAGCAAAGTGGGTCGTTCAGTGCAGCTCAGTCGTAGCGACTGCAACTCGCTCGTCTTAACGTTGTGGAGCGGCATTTGTTTGACCGTTAGAAAGCTTGCGTTGTGACAGTTGTTGGACACTCATTCCTAAAGAAACACGTTTGCTTTTTAACCCTTGACTTACGAACAATTTTGTCTTGTAAAAATTTATTCCGATCCCAATGTTGCGTTGCATCAACCGCTCGGAAATGTGTGTGTCTTGCTCAAAAACTAATCCCGGGCGATCCCAATGTTGCGTTGCAACAACCCCTCTGAAAGGAGTGTGTCACAAAGTAGCGCATGAACGGTGGACCCTGGGCGGGCGCGCATCATATCTGAAAGGCTTGGAATTGCCTTACAAAAGTATCCACTCTTTTACTCTTCAACTTAGTACCACCCACCAACCACTCTGTATTAATGAAACAACTTCACTTTTTAAAACAGCTTGTTGGTGGCACACGCCATTGTCCAGCCAATCAACGTCAGTGCTTCTCTGAGTCTGAGGTGTCTCGAAGATACTCCATCAGTTGTGGTTGTGTCGTTGCCGTCAGCTCGGGTCACTTTCGGCAGGCAACTGAAACTGACTGAAATGGGGTGGGCCTTTACACTTTGTCTGTCATTGTCTCCAGATGCATCAAAGCAAAAGATTTCTCGTTAAGCCTTCTACACCAAAGCTTGTACCTACGGATTCCTGTTACGCGACTGGTAGGGTGGATGACCTCCTGCTGCAGATCCACGCCTTCTTCTTCTTTGGCCAGGATGAACGGCTCCTATTGAAAAGTGGACCTTCTTTCAAGCGGTGGCGTAGTCGCTACGAGTGGCCAATTTCCGTAAAAATTTAACACGAGCTTTCCTACATATGGAACGTAAGTTGGTAAGTTGGTAGGTAAGGCTGGTGGTTGGTAGGTAAGTGGAACGGAAGGTAAGTTGGTTCAAGTTTCATTAAAATCGATGCACCGGTACAGAAGTTATTCGAGTTCCCGACCAGTCACTTTAAAAACAAGTCTCTTTTAAAAAGCGAAGTGGTTTTGAGCTTTGACTTTTTACTGAGATTGTAGCAAGGCCCTTTCCGGTTTCGTGCAGCGTCTTTGACTCTCCTCGCGACGCGACTACACTCTTTGGAGTGGTCTTGCTACGCAACATTGGTATCGCTCGGGTTTAATTCTTTAGACCAAGAAAATCATCTTTTCAAACTAAATTTAAAAAAAGCACTGGAATCTAACGCAAAACTACAGGTTAATTGTGAGCATGATTTGATGCTGGCTTGCAGTGAGCTCTTCAGCGATGTCAAGATCGCTCCTCTGCAACGCACGAGTGCCAAGATATAACAAACCAAAGTCTGCAGTTTTCGACGCGTTTTGGTTACTGTAGCTCTCTGTTTAAACTTTTGGAACTTTTTGTTGTCGGATTCGTGCTCAGGAGCTCGAGCGCTTCACTTTGATATGCGATATGAGCAATACGTTTTTTTGCGCGTTCTTCGTTCAGTTACGTATTGCTGGAGCGTGTCAGAAGTAGCGCATGAATAGTGAACTGCGGGCGGGCGCGCGTCATATCGGAAAGGCCTTTGAAATACTCAAAAATTATCCCACTCCTTTACTCTTCCACTCTAAAACACACACACACACACACACACACACACACACACACACACACACACGCACGCACGCACGCACGCACGCACGCACGCACGCACGCACGCACGCACGCACGCACGCACGCACGCACGCACGCACGCACGCACGCACGCACGCACGCACGCACGCACGCACGCACGCACGCACGCACGCACGCACGCACGCACGCACGCACGCACGCACGCACGCACGCACGCACGCACGCACGCACGCACGCACGCACGCACGCACGCACGCACGCACGCACGCACGCACGCACGCACGCACGCACGCACGCACGCACGCACGCACGCACGCACGCACGCACGCACGCACGCACGCACGCACGCACGCACGCACGCACGCACGCACGCACGCACGCACGCACGCACGCACGCACGCACGCACGCACGCACGCACGCACGCACGCACGCACGCACGCACGCACGCACGCACGCACGCACGCACGAACGCACGCACGCACGCACGCACGCACGCACGCGCGCGCGCACACACACACACACACACACACACACACACACACACACACACACACACACACACACACACGCACACACACACACACGCACACACACACACGCACAGACATGTCGTCCGTATATATATGTCGCATCCGGACGGCGCAATCCTCCAGAATGTGCAATATTGCACGATTTGGAGGGGCGCCCCTCCAAACTGCGCAATATGGCGCGTTCTGGAGGGCAGCCCCTCCAGAACGTGCAATCAGCTGCTAGAACGTTGAATTCTTTAACTTTTACGTTTAATTCTTTTACCAGGAAGTTGTTTCCTTCCATATCAGGCTATGCTTAGGCTCGCCCTGCGCCCAGAGACGGATCACAAGAGTCTAGTCGGCGTCGCAGTCTGGCGGGTCGAAGCTTAGGCTTAAAGCGACCGGTGACCGACTTCAGGGCGCGCGAAGCGCGCCCTGAAGTTGGTGGTCGCGCTAAGCCTCAGTTTTCGACCCGCCAGGCGCGACGTCGACAGAGTTTTAGTGCAAACTGTAAGTGGGATGAACACTCCTCCATCAAATTCACCTCCTGCTCAGGCCTGCTGTGGCCCGCCGACCAGATATTGCGCGGTTTGGAGGGGCCGTCCTCCAGAACGCGCCATATTGCGTAGTCCGGAGGGAAACCCTCCAGATTGCGCAATCTGGCTGGATTGCGGAAAGTGGGTGCAACATATACACCTCGCCGCGCTGAGGCGCGGCGAAAAAACTGTGGCACCACGTTGGCATCAGTGTAAACTTGAGAGCGTGTGCGCGATAATGTTCACTGGATAGTGAAGTGCCGCTAGTCATTTAGTCGACAATCTAGTGGGGTATCGCCGCAATTGGTCTTGGATTTGTTCGTGGTACCTGATCCACATATGGATCAGAGAAATTCGCCGCAGGCACACAGTGCAATAAAAGCGTCTAAATGAGACGACGCGCTATTGAAAAGGGTACAAATGGGACGACGCCCTATTGTAAAGGGCATAAATGGGACGACGCCCTATTGTAAAGGGCATAAATGGGACGACGCCCTATTCTTTTGGGCTTAGGGCATAAAACTGTCGAAATTTGAGATTTTAACAATACCCTTGAAAATATCCCTAGCTTCGTTAATTATAAAATTTGAAACTATTTGCTAAATACTTGGCAGACTATGCTCGATACATACGTGCAAAGAACTTTTGAAATTTAAAATGTTTGAAATTGTCGAAATTTGGGGATTTTAACAAAACCCTTGAAAAAATCCCAAATTTTGTTAATTATAAAATCAGAAACTATTTGCTAAATACTTGACAGACTATGCTCGATACATCCGTGCAAAAAAGTTTTCAAATTTAAGCTGTTTGAAATTGTTGAAATTTGGGGTTTTGTACCAAACCCTTGAAAAGATCCCTAATTTCGTTAATTATAAAATCTGAAACTAATTGCTAAAATTCTAGGCAGACAATGCCCGACACAACCATGTGAAGACATTTTTGAAATTGAAGCCTTTTTAAATTGTGTATATTTGGCAATTCTAACAAAAAACTTGAAAATGTCCCTAATTTCGCGAATTATAAAATTTGAAACTATTTTGTAAATACTTGGCAGACTATGCTCGACACATCCGTGCAAAGAAAAGTTGAAATTTAAGCCGTTTGAAATTGTCGAAATTTGGGAATTTTGACAATACCCTTGAAATATCTTTAATTTCATTAATTATAAAATCTGAAACTATTTGATAAATACTTGGCAGACTATCCTCGACACATCCGTGAAAACAAATTTTGAAATTTACGCCGTTTGAAATTGTCGAAATTTGGGGATTTTAACAAAATCCTTAAAAATATCTTAAATTTCGTTAATTATACAGGGTGAGGCGCCGAAAACTCGTGCTCTTTGTTGGCCTGTATCTTCTGCGTATGACGGACGATTTGGCTCAACTTTTCAGCAATTGTAGTACATAGTCCAACTTAAGATATTTTTAAGGATTTTATTAAAATCCCCAAATTTCGCTGTATTCGCTGAAACTATTTGCTAAATACTTGGCAGACTATGCTCGCTACATCGGCGCAAAGAAGTTTTGAAATTTAAACTATTTGAATTTGTCGAAATTTGGGGATTTTGACAAAAACCTTGAAAATATCCCTAATTTCGTGAATTTCAAAATCCGAAAGTATGTCGCAAATTTATCGCGTCTTATGCCCTTGCCATTTCAGCAAAAGCTTTGCCGATACGACTTGTAAACAAAAGTGCCATTTTTGACTTTTTTCGCCGCGCCTCAGCGCGGCGAGGTGTATATATACGGATGACAATGTCTGTCTGTCTGTCTGTCTCTGTCTGTCTGTCTGTCTGTCTGTCTGTCTGTCTGTCTGTCTGTCTGTGTGTCCGTTTGTGGCACCGAAGTTAAATATGTGACATATGTGGTCAAGTAGAGTCGACGTCGCTGAGTACGGATCCGATGTCCGTTTCTGTTGCTAATTTCGCATTTTCGAGATATTCACAATTAAAATTCAAAAATGTCGAAAATCGACTTTTTCACCTGATGAGCTAGCCGCGAAATTTCTTCAGAAATGGAAAGAGCACGGACCGCTGATAATTTGTAACACAAAAGAAATTTTTTGTCGATGTGGAATTTGATAGAAATACGCATTTGTTTGTTGAAATTTCATAAATTGACAAAAATAGAACGTCATTTATTGACGAATGTGAATGCAGAAATTGAAAGGTCGTAAGCCAATAAGAATTTGTAACATAGTTTTTCAGTCTTGAAATATTGCAATTTGGAGATATTTACAATTAAAATATTAAAATGCCGAAAATCGACTTTTTCGCCTGATGAGCTAGCGGCGAAATTTTTTCAGAAATGGAAAGAGCATAGGCCGTGGATAATTTGTAACACAAAAGAAATTTATTAAAATGTGGAATTTCATAGAAATACTCGATTATTTGTCCAAATTCCATAAATTGACAACAATAGAACGTCAGTTATTGAAGAATGTGAATGCAGAAATTAAAAGGTTATAAGCCAACAAGAATTAGTGACATGGTTCTACAGTTTTGAAATATTGCAATTCAGAGACATTTACAATCAAAATATTAAAATGTCGAAAATCGACTTTTTCGCCTGATGGACTAGCGGCGAAATTTCTTCAGAAATGGAAAGAGCATCGACCGCGGATAATTTGTAGCACAAAAGAAATTGTTTCCAATTGTGGAATTTTGCAGAAATACGCTACAATTTGCCAAAATTCTACAAATTGACAAAAGCGTCATAGCACAGAATTACGTACACCAAACGAAGTTCCTGGTAGAGAACGACTACACCAAACAGTCGGCAAGTTTTTTTGTTCGATGTTGCGTATTCCCACAGGTATAAAACTTCGGATGAACGGCGTCGTATCATGCCGATACCATATAGCGAACGCGGCGATAGCACTGAGCTTTAGATCAGTTGTACAGACAACCGTATCGTGATAATAGCTGCACTTGAATTGTGGTACACGTTTTCATGATATGTACCTACCTTCTCTAGATACGGCTAATTATGCGAATGAAATTCACTGTACTGTTCACCGAGATATGACAGACACAAAGTATAGGTTGAACTTTTTACACACACGGCTTGTTTCGCTCGGCCTCAGCCGAGCGAACCCTATCAAGAGCTCGGCGTGCGTGCGTGCGTTCGTTCGTTCGTTCGTTCGTTCGTACGTCACGCTTGCTTCGGGCTTAATAACTCGCTCGTCCGACGTCGTAGGGTGGAGTTTGAGACATCGTCGAGTAGCCTGCGGACTCCTCTCGCCATCTGAGGTTCAAAACTGAAATAAGTTT
>JASAMZ010008921.1:0-30834 GCA_030248115.1 Linhomoeus sp. GSCO2_2 | reverse complement strand
CAATAAGAACAACATTGTTGTTCCAGTTGGTCACGCTCTAGGAGGGGGGGGGGGGTCACTCCCCACCCTCCTAGCCGCCGGCGACAGGAATGAAAGTCTTGTTACCCCCTCTCCCTCCTGCATCTTCCGAAAAATTGCCCCAAAATTGTCAAAATTTTCGCCTGCAGCAATGGAGGGGGGGGATGGGAGAGGGCGTCCACCCATCCCACCTCCAATTGCACCTATGTGAAGCAACGAATGGATTACACATCGCGACCAAGTTACGAGCATAATTGTCAACCTGTCAAAGGCGCGGCAGTCTTCTCTCCCCCACCTGAAACATGTCCTTGGTGTCGTCCCCCCCGTACTCCACCACCACGTGGGAGTTGCTCTTGTAGCTGTAGCTGACCGTGTGACGCGTCTTGTCGTGGACGCTCTGCAACTCAGTCTTTTGGAAACTGTTTCAGTTGGAGGCTTCAAAGTGGCGCTCGCTCACCTCGCAGGACTTCAGAGGTTACGCCACGGAGACGACGTTCTCCTCTCTCCTTGATGCCGTTGCCCACTTTGCGCCGACGCAGCACCATGCGAGACCCGGGACGCTTGCCCAGACCATTGGAGCCGCTGAAGAGTCTCTGCGAGCTGTCCAGGCCGTTGTAACTGAAAGCCAATTGCACAGTTTGTACTTGCTGCAATTTGCCTTCATCCGAGATCACCAAGTAGCTCCCATCAGAAATGCAGATGGCACAGGGTCAAAGGCATGAAAAAGAAACATCTGTTCTTGCCTCACAGCGGCTATGCTGGCACTGGGAATGGGAAAACAAAGGGTACTGCACACACAATCCCCCTCCTCTTGAAATCATCCAGACTACACTGGCATACACTTTCTCCGATGCTTTGCTACCACTCCAAGACCACTGTTCACCGACCCTAGAACAATCAGCTCTCCATACACCACATCCTCCTCTTCTTCGGCCACAGCTTCGCCGAGCTTCTCGAGCCCTTGACGACGTCAGTGGAATCACTGCCAGCTTCCATCTCCATGTCAGTGTTCGGACGGGTGCCATTTCTAGAGCAGGCGAGCGGTGGCGGCGTACTGTTGCTGTTGGTGTCCTGCTGACAGAGGTTCGTCTCGGCGTCCAGCAGCTCTTCGGCCAGAGAAGAGGGCGCAGGCTGCGTCGACGCCGCTTCCAGCGCCCTCCTCGTTGGACGCAGGCGCCGCTCGACATGGCTGGAGAAAGCGATCTGACTCGGTGGTGACTGGTGACCTGGCGGTTGGGAAGCGGTTAAACGGCGGCGCCGATGGTTGGGGAGCCGGCAAAGCGCTTCAGATGCTTCTCAATCGGTCACTCAGACCTGCACAGGCAATGGGATTCAGTTCTGCTTCTGCTTTGGCGGGACCAGCATTAGCAATTCACACAGCCAATAGCAACTGTCCTTCTTTACCTCTACGAAGGTGCCTCGCTTCCTGGGAAATAACTAAACGACGCCCAGAGCTGTCGCTGTGTCGTGCAGTGCTGCAACAAACCAATCCGTGAGTGCATTTGCAGCTGTACCTAATAAGACACTCAGCGTTGTAGAATACCTACTAAAGTGCAACATATGGAAAGGATTGACACACAATTTGCCCTGATAGGCACGGTCGCAAAGCCTGGGAAGTTTACTTCCATGTGACGCTTTCACTTTCAGTTCCAAAGCCGACATGTCATTAATGAGTCGGCGGCGCCAACTGACTGGGGCGTGAAACGAGAAGTGCAGTCTCTAATAATCACGCAAGGCGCAAGACGACCCTGACACTCGAGACGCAAGTTGCCTGTATATGTACTAACTGAAATCAGATACGTACGTATTCTACCGAATTCCTTCAACCCCACAGCATCACATGTGAAACTCTGCACACCCACCACCACAACTGCAATATTATAGCGCCAACCGAACAAATCACAAGAGTCACAGCAGGGAAGAAAGCTCCGCAGTTCAAATTACTCGTGCGTGACAGTCGCCACCATCGACGAGGCGGAGGAAGAAGGATTTTGATCTGAAGGTTGACTGGGCCGACAGCAGCGAAGCTCTTTGGTACCTGATGACGAGACTGAGAACGCCCTTCGACGTCCACGGCCGATATACGGTTGGTGGGACTCACTAAGCAGTGAGAAGGAACGGAAAGGATCGAAATGAGAAGGAAAAGGAGATACATCAAACAAAAGTCACCACTCGGCTAAAGCAGCTATTTCATTCTCTTCAACCTATCCATCAGCCCACTTCACGACGGAGTTGTTTCATGCCCATTTCTTATGGTTGCTTCAGTAGACAGTTCCAGCAGACACTTTACACGAGCGCCTTACCCGAGATGTGTGAGAGTCTGCCGGGCACTGTCTTCCAGTAGTTACCGGTGGGATTCTCAGGTGAGCTGACGCCGTGTCGACGCAGCAGCCGCCCTTCCATGTCCAGAGCCCAGACGATCTGACCGCCCAGCGCCAGCTTCTGACAGCGGGCTCCCTCAGATCTGCAAAGGCGTCGCAGGGCGGTACTAATGGAACTAGCCATACCATGACAGCCTCCTTGAAACATGCAAAAATAATCGTTGTAGGTGTAGAGGTAACTGGTCTATTCAATCACTCATCGCTAAAAGCTGACGACGCTGAGCTACTCGTCAGTCCCAATGGTTACATACGCACACAGTTCGAGCTTGAACGAATGTGTCACCCGCGCTATATAACGCACGCCAGTCTTGAGACCAGCAGTGGGTCCTCGTTTAATTCGACTTCTATGTCCGTATGTCGGTAGCACTGTTAACGAGTTCGACAATGATTGATACCTACGGCAAAATAGTGACACAAAACATGTTCGCATTCGAAAGTGTAGTTACGCTACTGTACGTATGTACAGGGTTTTTTTTTTAAAGTGACTGGTCGGGAACTCGAATAACTTCTGTACCGGTGCATCGATTTTAATGAAACTTGAACCAACTTAAGTTCCATATGTAGGAAAGCACGTGTTAAATTTTTACGGAAATTGGCCACTCGTAGCGACTACGCGACCGCTTGAAAGAAGGACTACTTTTCAATAGGAGCCGTTCTTCCTGGACGAAGTGGAGGACCTCCTGCTGGAGGACGAGGATCTGCAGCCTGGAAGAACGGCTCCTATTGAAAAGTAGTCCTTCTTTCAAGCGGTCGCGTAGTCGCTACGAGTGGCCAATTTCCGTAAAAATTTAACACGAGCTTTCCTACATATGGAACTTAAGTTGGTTCAAGTTTCATTAGAATCGATGCACCGGTACAGAAGTTATTCGAGTTCCCGACCAGTCACTTTAAAAAAAAAACCCTGTACCTCAGCCCATCCACTGCCGATGGAGACCGACTGGGCGATGCCGGTGCGCGCCCAGACGCGACCCGCTTTCGAGACGACCCATACGAGGAAGCTGTCCGAGCTGGCGTGGACCTGTGACGAAGGAGAAACTGCCCCCTCTGTGGAAGCTATGCTTAGTGGCACAGTCGATCTCCGTTGCTCACCGCCTTAATTCTGTCCCTGCCCATGTTCCACGGCGTCCCGACAGCACTCCATTCGTGGGGGAGAGGGCCCGCGAAAGCGACTGCGCCATCCCCGAAGATGCGAGAAGTCTGCTGCTTCTTTCCCCTCTCCTCGCCTGGCGCTTCCCTCGTCCTGTCCATCATCAGTTCAGCCTCGCTGTCGGCCAGGTTGCTGGGAGTGAAGGCTGTCACTCTCTCGAGTTGGCGTCCCTTCTTGCTGTTGAGAGCGCTCAGGGCAATGGGCTCGCCGTCCGACTCGAGACTGGGCGCCTGCGACGTTCCCACGTGACTGCAGCTGTAGAGGCGGCCGCCTCTCGTCGCCACCCACACGGAATCGAAGGCGCAGCTGACGCTCACTGGACGGCCGTCTGAAAGGCAAGCACACGATTGGCGTCGAGCGCTGCTCTTCAACCACCAATCGCCGCTAGTCGCACCGAATCGTGAGCAGTCGACGGGCGCCCACTGGTCTCCGAGAGGGAAGAGTTGGGAGCCGACCTTTCGCCGTATGAACAGGCGACATCTGCTGTCCAGGGCCCAGGCTGTATACGCATGCTCGAGGTGACTGCCACCGCCTAGTGAATCCAGGTATGCAAGTACGACAACGATTGCGACACTGCTTATTATCGCAAGACCGTACTCTGGTGTCGGGGTTACGGTAGTCGTCGGGATGTGGGGGAAGGCGCGAGACGGAGCCTAAGCTGTTGTCGCTGGTGCGATAAAGGAACACGTCACCTTTCTTGCACAGTAGCCAGATGGGATCTAAAAAGAAACTGTTTCACAAGGGCTACAAATGCGGTGGCCAGTGCGTTGTTTAGTGGAGCGTCCATTTGTAGTAGCCCGAGCAATATTAGTGCGTATTTCGTTTCTGTCATGATGACAAACAAATCCAACGAAAATCTGCGTTAGCATTCCGTCGAAGATGGCAGCTGTATGTTTCATTCACCTTTGTCCCGATCGAAGCGACCTCCGGCGCAGACCGACTTGAAGGTGCCATCGATGACCGACAGCTTGTCAGGCAGCACAGTTGGCCATCTGAAGGTATCGACTGCACGTAAATGCGTCTCAACACTGCTAAACAAGCAGGCGTCAATATGGCGCAAGCTAGTACCGGTGTCCTCAGACCATTCCCCTGGAGGCGTAGAGAGTATCGTCAACGGTGATGAAGAAGCCGGCTGCGTTACTGCTGACGGAGGGCAGACACTGATATGGGGACACGACTTATGTTTTCCCTCTTCCAACGCTGCTGGGAAGAGCCTTCCTGCTGCTGCTGCAGCATCAACTTCGATGGTGCCAGGACCTGGCTGATGCTATCTGAATCAAACTCTCATCCGAATCACAACAAAAGGTCCCCTTCAGCGTTAAACTAGTCCTGATTGTGAAGATACATACCCAACGAGGTTGGTGCTCACTGCACCAATAGTGTTTGAAGTGGTATAACAAGGTAACAAGCAAAGATGGAAACCCTCAGAACCGTTGAGAAGCGCCTCTTTATATGGTCAAAACATTTTACGAAACGAAAAATGCGCAAGAGACTGCTCGGCGCTTCCAAAAGCAATTTTCGGATTCTGACCTGATTGACAGGCGCACGATTGGTCGAACCGTGGAACGCTTCAAGCAGACGGACTCTGTGAATCCTCCAAATGGTCGACAACTGATGCTGAAGCCCCAGACAACGGTTGACACCGATTTGTGCACTAAGATGTGTCGTTCGGTTATCTCGCGCTGTGAGAACTGCCTTTCTCAAAACGGCGGGCACTTTGAACACCGTTAAGTGATCGGATCTCCCTGAAATTTTCAGGATCTCTAAGTTAGACCTTTGCCTACATGCGTGTGAAATTTCATTACAATTGAAGCTGTTTCGCCAGAGTTATTAACAATCAAAAGGTGGGCACGAACCGTGGGACACCCTGTATATACACACCTCGCCGCGCTGAGGCGCGGCGAAAAAAGTTCAACCTATACAATGTGTCTGCCTAACTTTGGTGAACAGTATAGCGAATTTCACACACACCATTAGCCGTATCTAGAGAAGGTATCTTGAGAACGTGTGCCGCAAACCAAGTGCAGCTATTCACACGATACGGTCATCTGTACAGCTGATCTAAAGCTCAGTGATATCGCCGCGTTCGCTATATGTTATCGGCATGATACGACGCCGTTCATCTGAAGTTTTATACCTGCGTGAATACGCCATATCGAACAAAAAAACTTGCCAAATGTTGGTGCAGTCGTTCTCTACCAGGAATTCCGTTTGATTTGTACGTATTTCTGCGTTGACATTCATCAATGAACAACAGTCTTGGCAATTTATGGAATTTTGGCATTTCTATCGAAATATTGAAAATTTCTATCAAATTTAACGTTAGCAAGAATTTTCTCTTGTTATACTATTATCCGTTGTCTATGCGCTTGCCATTTCTGAAGAATTTCGTCGCTAGTTCGTCGGGCGAAAAAACCGATTTTCAACATTTTCGTATTTTAATTGTAAATATCCCTAATTTGCAATTGTTCGAAACTGTAAAACCATGTCACAAATTCTTATTGGCCTACGACCTATCCATTTCTGCATTCATATTCGTCAATAAATGACGTTCTATTTGTGTCAATTTATGGAATTCTGATAAATAATCGTGTATTTCTATAAAATCCCACATTTGCAAAAATTTCCTTTGTGTTACAAATGATCCGCGGTGTATGCTCTTTCCATTTCTGAAGAAATTTCGTCGCTAGCTAATCTGGTGAAAAAGTCGATTTTCGACACCATTGTGATCTTCGGTTTTGTGAATAGCTCAGGTTGCCACTTCACTAGTCAACCTTTCTGCTTCCAACCAGTGAGTGTGCATTTTGACAGAAGCACACAACCATTGTGATCTTCGGTTTTGTGAATAGCTCAGGTTGCCACTTCACTAGTCAACCTTTCTGCTTCCAACCAGTGAGTGTGCATTTTGACAGAAGCACACAACCATTGTGATCTTCGGTTTTGTGAATAGCTCAGGTTGCCACTTCACTAGTCAACCTTTCTGCTTCCAACCAGTGAGTGTGCATTTTGACAGAAGCACACAACCATTGTGATCTTCGGTTTTGTGAATAGCTCAGGTTGCCACTTCACTAGTCAACCTTTCTGCTTCCCACCAGTGAGTGTGCATTTTGACAGAAGCACACAACCATTGTGATCTTCGGTTTTGTGAATAGCTCAGGTTGCCACTTCACTAGTCAACCTTTCTGCTTCCAACCAGTGAATGTGCATTTTGACAGAAGCACACAACCATTGTGATCTTCGGTTTTGTGAATAGCTCAGGTTGCCACTTCACTAGTCAACCTTTCTGCTTCCAACCAGTGAGTGTGCATTTTGACAGAAGCACACAACCATTGTGATCTTCGGTTTTGTGAATAGCTCAGGTTGCCACTTCACTAGTCAACCTTTCTGCTTCCAAACAGTGAGTGTACATTTTGACAGAAGCACACAACCATTGTGATCTTCGGTTTTGTGAATAGCTCAGGTTGCCACTTAACTAGTCAACCTTTCTGCTTCCAACCAGTGAGTGTACATTTTGACAGAAGCACACAACCATTGTGATCTTCGGTTTTGTGAATAGCTCAGGTTGCCACTTCACTAGTCAACCTTTCTGCTTCCAACCAGTGAGTGTGCCTTTTGATAGAAGCACACAACCATTGTGATCTTCGGTTTTGTGAATACTGTAAAAACAGAAATTTTCGGATGACATTTGATTTCGGATATTTCGGATGGACACCCTGTATCCGAAATTAAATGCCATCCGAAATGTGCGTGTTAAAGTCTTGAACTGCCAAATGAGCGATACCACACACATCTGTATTCAAAAGCGCACCAGATTCACAACAAAAGCGCAGCTCTACAACTCGTTCTCATATTCGTGAACCAGAGCTCTCAGCCCGGACAATTGGATTTCGCCGTGGAGCGCTGGAAAGACTTCTTCCAATCCAGAACAGTCTGTGGAGCGAGTTTCTTCCCGTCCACTGAAAACTTCTTGGCAGCAGCTGTCAGTCCGTTTTCAATGGCGTACTTGGCAACCTTGGCCCGAAATTCGCTTGAATAGTGACGGTATTCGCCGCGTCGCTTAGCGGTTTTCTGGGAGCTTTCTACCAGAACAGGTTCCACTTCCGCGTTAGCTGCTGCAACGGCGGGCCCATTTGGGGCCTCGTTGGGATTAGGAAGGTCCTTCACTGTGTCGCCAGGGATGGGCAGACTGCGCGGCTTCCGCGTGACAGGGATTTCACTGAAGGGGTAGAACAGGTGCCCCGGGGGGGCCGCGCGTGGGGGGGGGGGAGCGCGCGCCCCCCCCCCCTAAGGGGGGGGGGGGGGCGGTCCAAAATAAACCAAACGGGCTTTATCCGAAATTTAATGTCTCCGAAATTAAATGTCTTTACAGTAGCTCAGGTTGCCACTTCACTAGTCAACCTTTCTGCTTCCAACCAGTGAGTGTGCATTTTGACAGAAGCACACAACGATTGTGATCTTCAGTTTTGTGAATAGCTCAGGTTGCCACCTCACTAGTCAACCTTTCTGCTCTAGCTCATCAGGCGAACAAGCTGTTTTAAAAAAGTTGAGTTGTTTTATTAATACAGAGTGGTTTGTGAGTGTTTTAAAGTGGAAGAGTAAAAGAGTGGATACTTTTGTAAAGTATTTCGAAGCCTTTCCGATATGACGCGCGCCCGCCCAGAGTCCACCATTCATGCGCTACTTCTGACACGCTCCTTTCTGAGGGGTTCTTGCAGGGCAACATTGGGATCGCCCGGGATTAATTTTTTGAGCAAGGCACACGCATATCTGAGCGGTTGTTGCACGGCAACATTGGGATCGCCCGGGATTATTTTTTGAGCAAGACACACACATTTCTGAGCGGTTGTTGCAGGGCAACATTGGGATCGCCCGGGATTAATTTTTTTAGCAGACAAAGTTGTTCGTAAGACAAGGGTTTAAAAAAACAAAGCTATTTCTTTAGGAATGACCGTTCAACAACTGCCTCAACGTAAGCTTTCAAACGGTCGAACGAATGCCGCTCTACAACGTAAGACGAGCGAGTTAGGGCCGATTTGCTGTTTGAACCTTTAAGTTACTGTAACTCGCCAAATTCAAACTTTCGAATCTCGACTTCTCTTACCGGAATGATTAGTGTGACGAAACCTATTCAACAAACTCAAGATCGTCTCTCTACGACGGAAGACGAGCGAGTTAGAGAAGTTTTGCGTTTTGAACTTTTGGGTAACTGTAGCTCGCGATATTCAAACTTTTGAGTTTCGACCAATAGAAGAAGAAATGATCAGTGAGTCAAGAGCTATCCGGCAACTCAAGATCGTCTCTCTACGACGCACGATGAGCGAGTTAGAGCGATTTCTATGCTAAAACGCGAGAGTGTCGCTTTTCGTGGTGCGTGTTTGCGCAATTAACAAATTTTTATACTCCACAAAAAAGTGTGGAGTATATAGCGATTGTGCGCGAAACGCAGAAAATTACAGTCAACGGCGTTCGCGCGTGAAGCGGTCGATTTCCAAACGGTCTTTTGCGTTGGGTAGGCCTAGTAAGTGGGCAGGGTGGACACCAAACGGGGTCACGCTGCGGGACCCCGTTGGCGGGAAATTCAAAAATTTAAATTTTCAAAGTACTGAAAAATGGGTTAAACAAGGTAGAACTCGAAAAAGTTGCATATAATGGTATATACTATCTTTTGATATGTTGTAGTACTCGATAGGGCCGAGGGTGGAAAAAATGAATTGGATCGCTGCGGGACCCATTTTGGCGCCAAATTTGAAAAATTCGCGATTTTTGGCCCTTTTCCAACTTTGACGGGCTGCTGTGCGCGATAGGTAGCAGCTAGAGCGGCGAGACCACTCTTGTTGCTCCTTCCCAGATGTCCTCTATCGAATGAGCCATGAACGGAGAAAATCGGTTGAGACACAAAAAAGTTATCTTGGTGGAACTTTTTTGACTCCGGGGTCGAAAATTGCGATTTTCGCGTTTCGACGTCTGTAGCGACCGAATGCGTTGCCGGATCATTCCAAAAGTGGTTTCAAACGATTTTACGTTGAAATCTGGTCCAGGAAAGTGTTTTTTGCAAATTTGCAGAGCTACAGTAACCCTGCCGCAATTCAAAAATTGGCTGCCGGATTTGTCCGGGGCACCTACAGTGTAAGTACTCGATTCCGGCTTTTCGGTGATGCTGATCACGAATTTGGCGTTGTCTTTTCGTTTTGAGACGTGTGGGACCATTTTTGAAGAATTTACTTGCCACCATACGAGCCTCAAGTGGAAAACCTGGTTGTGTCAGTTCAGCCGAATCTAGGTGTGTTGTATGTCAAATGTGGAGTATTGGAGGGTCACAATTCCGAATTTGCTATTAATTTTCCGATCAGAATGGCCACTAAGCTTCACTGACATGTCTCGTTGATCAACGGGCAGCATGATTCAACTCCCAAAATTCTTCTGAAAGAGGGGAGGAGTGCCCCGAGGGGCTCTGCCCCCGTCCACTAATCTTGTTTACATACTTAGCAAAAATTTGAATTTTTGAATTTTCGCAAAATTCTTCCACTACCGGAATTTTCTAGCTTCTTGTCCAGGCTGCGCGTCGACTCAACTTATTTAACGCAAAAAACCGCTTGGCGATCCGATTTGTGTAGCGCGAGAAAGCTTGGTAAGATGATTCTGTTCAATCCGACGCCCCCTATAGCACTCCTGCTTTTGCAAAGCGGAGTGCCAACAAGTGATACGTGACACTCCTTGAGTGTCAGATAGGCACTCCGCGTGATTGTTTTAGCAGACGGGGGCACATAAACGCGTCGGAGCAGGCTTTACTGACGACGACGAGCGCAGGCTGTAGTGACCGCTGACTGTCTATAGCCACTCACAATGTAGAATGCCAGCGGCGCCCCAATTGTACAGGCGCGCCTATCTACGCTACACAGCGAGGGATCCCCCGCTGGGGTGGACGGCGTCGGTGGCTCTATGGCTACAGTACGATGCTCCTATAACTCGGTTCGATTGCGCGTGCGTAGACGCCTTTCTCAGCGCGTCTTATATGGACGGCGTACTGTGGCGCTGCAAATCAATGGTGGACGGTATTTTCGGAATTTCGCGAAAATTTTACAGAGCGTGAGTATTCGTCCAAAATGAGCTTAAATGCACCGCAAATCGCCAAACAAACGACGGATTCGCGTTCTGCGGCGTCAGAAAGCCCAGACACAACTGTCTACGCAAATTTGAAAATTCGACCCCGGGACCCAATTTTTGGCCGGCCGGGTGCCGAAAGCAGGGTAAAGGCGCCCAAAATCGCAAAACAAACACCGGATTCGTGTTCAGCGTCGTCGGAAACCCCCGAAACAAGTGAAAACACAATTTCGAAAATTTGACCCCGGGATTCAAAAATTCGACGCGGCCGGGATACGGTACCTCAAAATCGTCAAGACAGTTCGTCTAGACCAACTTTTGACGCTGAACACGTTGCAATAATCAATTTACCGCTAACGACACGCTTTCCAACTCAAAAATCCACTCAAAGTCAAAAATCCGAATTTTCCGCTCGGGACCCGGGATTTTTGCCACCGCGGATCTCCCGAACGGCAAGACCGATCTCGGCGGTTTTGGCGCCAATCGAAAGGTCATACATGGGTCCGTGTTTTGCAGAAAAGTTTGGGAGGATCCACCGTCGCAAACTCGAGTTACGATTTTTTAAATGTTGAAAAAAGATTTAAAATTTTGAATTTTCTACCGTACTCCCGCGTCGGACCACCTAGGGAGCCCGTTCCAGTCCCGCTTCGTAGAGGACCCTAAGGCCTACAACATATCCAAAAATCACGAAATTCGATCCACTTTTGCGAAAGTAATGGAGTATTTATTTTTTTTTACTTAGTAAAAATTTGAATTTTTGAATTTTCGCAAAATTCTTCCACCGTCGAAATTTTTTCACCCCCCCCCGAGCACGCTGCGCGTCGTCATAAGCTATCTTTTAAAAAAAAATTTGGCTCCCTAAGTGCTTCGTAGCGAGCGCTAGCGCGTGTTATGTTAACTGTGGGCTTTTACCGGGCCTATAGCACTCCTTCGCTTTTCAAGCGGCGGAGTGCCAAAAAGCGCACTACCAGCAATCAAACCGTGTCGCACTTTTGTCCATGTAGCAAAGAGCGATCTTAGTGTTAGAATCTCGAGAATGGCGTTTTCTGCGGTGCGTTCTTGCGTTATTGAAAAATTTGTTGCTGCCGCATGAAAGCGGCCCTCACTCGCTCGTCTTGCGTCGTAGAGCGGCAATCGGCACGTCAGATGAAAGCTCTCGGCCTGCTCTTTCTCTCAGTGATATCGCCGCGTTCGCTATATGTTATTGGCATGATGCGACGCCGTTTATCTGATGTTTCCTACCTGTGTGAAAACGTCACATCAAACAAAAAAACTTGCCAAAAGTTTGGAGCGGTCGTTCTTGATCAGGAATTCCTCTTGACGTACGACATTCTACAATCACATTCATCTTAAGTTTTAGCAATTTGTGAAATTTTGACATTTCTGTTAAATTTTGAACATTTCTATCAAATTTAACACTTGCGAGAACTTTCTTTTATGTTACTAATTATATCTGTAGTCTCTGCGCTTGCCATTTCTGAAGAAATCTCACAACTAGCCCATCAGACGAAAATGTCAATTTTTACCTTTTACAAAATTATCAAAATTATCTAAATATCTGAAAATTGCATTTTATTGAAACTGTAAAACAATGTCACAAATTCTTATTGGCACACGGCCTTGCCATTTCTGCATTCACATTCGTCGACAAATGATGTTCTATTTTTTTCAATTTGTGGAATTCTGACAAATAATCGCGTATTTCTATCAAATTCCACATCTGCAAAAAAATATCTTTTGTGTTACAAATTATCCGCGATGGATGCCCTTGCCATTTGTTAAGAAATTCCGCCGCCAGTCTATCAGACGAAAATGTCGAGTTTGACATTTTTACATTTTAATTCTAAATATCTCGCAAAAGCGAAATTAGCAACAGAAACGGACATCGGATTAGTACTCAGCGACCTCGACTCTACTTTACCACATATGTCACATATTTTACTTCAGTGCGACGAACGGACACACAGACAGACAGACATTGTCAACCGTATATATATGTTAAAGTGACTACCCGAGTTCAGGGAGAACCCGAGTACTCGGGTTCTCCCTGGTTAGTGAGAACCCGAGTACTCGGGTTCTCACTGATGGAGTTGGTGAGAACCCGAGTAGAGTGGCCGACAAGCTGCGTATGACCGAGGGCGCGCGTGTGAGGCCGAAACTGTAAGGGGCGGCCCCTCCAAACCGCGCAATCTCTGGTCGGCGAGGCACAGCCGGCCTGAGCAGGAGGTGAATTAGATGGAGGAGTGTTCATACCACCTAACGATTGCACTAAAACTCGGCCGGCGTCGCGCCTGGCGGGTCGAAAACTGAGGCTTAGCGCGACCACCAACTTCAGGGCGCGCTCCGCGCGCCCTGAAGTCGGTCACCGGTCGCGTTAAGCCTAAGCTTCGACCCGCCAGACTGCGACGCCGACTGACTCTTGTGCACTGTGGGCGCAGGGCGAGCCTAAGCATAGCCTGAATTCAAAGGAGTATACAGCTGTCAAAAACACATAATCCTAATGTCAACCGGACTTCCTCAAATTACGTTACAAATGCTTTCCCCAAATTAGAAGCTGCCATAGCAGATTGAAAGCGGCGATTATTTGTCCACTATGTAACTTGGTAGGTTTCATTGTACTGCGCGGGCGCCCTCGGTCGAGCGCGCCCTGCCGCCCGCCGCCTCTCTACTCGGGTTCTCACCAACTGCATCAGTGAGAACCCGAGTACTCGGGTTCTCCCTGAACTCGGGTTCTCCCTGTGACATATACAACTCGCCGCGCTGAGGCGCGGCGAAAAAAGCCCCGACTCGCACTTACCGTGCGCGGGTTGTAGACGGGGTGGTTGTGGTGGTGGTGGGGATGGTGATGGTGGTGGTCGTCGTTGTCGTCGTCTTCGGCGGGCGGCGCCTCCTCTTCCGGAGGGGGCTCGACCTCCTGTGGAGGGGGCTCCACCTCCTGTGGAGGGGGCTCCACCTCCTGTGGAGGGGGCTCCACCTCCTGTGGAGGGGGCTCCACCTCCTGTGGAGGGGGCTCCACCTCCTGTGGAGGGGGCTCCACCTCCTGTGGAGGGGGCTCCACCTCCTGTGGAGGAGGCTCCTCGACGGGGCCCTCCCCTGCCTCTCCTCCTACAAACAACAAGGGCACTTTATTCGGTGTTTCTGTGTGCGGTGCACTCGATTTTCCCAAAACGACTTCACTACATGAAAACCTACGTGCGCAGAACAATCAATTAGAACAACAAGCTGTTTTAAAAAAGTTGAGTTGTTTTATTAATACAGAGTGGTTTGTGAGTATTTTAAAGTGGAAGAGTAAAAGAGTGGATACTTTTGTAAAGTATTTCGAAGCCTTTCCGATATGACGCGCGCCCGCCCCGAGTCCACTATTCATGCGCTACTTCTGACACGCTCCTTTCTGAGGGGTTCTTACAGGGCAACATTGGGATCGCCCGGGATTAATTTTTTGAGCAAGACACACGCATTTCTGAGCGGTTGTTGCAAGGCAACATTGGGATCGCCCGGGATTATTTTTTTGAGCAAGACACACGCATTTCTGAGCGGTTGTTGCAGGCAGTAGCGGATCCAGGGGGGGGGGGGGGGGGGGGGGCGGTTGTGCGTCCGCCCCCCCCCCCCATTCGGCCAAACCGCCCCCCCATTCTCCCTCCCGAGAAAAAAAAATTGCGCGGCAGCACCTCCAGAGCAAAAAATTTTCGCCTGCGGCGCTATTTTACAGCACTTTTGTACCAAAATAGGTCAAAATAGGCCAAAATTTTGCCTGCGGCGCTATTTTATAGCACTTTTGTACCAAAATAGGCCAAAATCGGCCAAAATTTTTGCCTGTGGCGCTATTTTAAAGCATTTTTGTACCAACATAGGCCAAAATAGGCCAAAATTTTCGCCTGCGGCGCAAATTTTTTTATGAGCTGTAATAGCATCTTGGTCCCCCCTGTGGCCCCAAAAATTCCGCCCCCCCCATTCCAAAATCCTGGATCCGCCACTGGTTGCAGGGCAACATTGGGATCGCCCGGAATTAATTTTTTTAGCAGACAAAGTTGTTCGTAAGATAAGGGTTTAAAAAACAAAAGTATTTCTTTAGGAATGGCCGTTCCAACTGCCTCAACGTAAGCTTTCAAACGGTCGAACGAATGCCGCTCTACAACGTAAGACGAGCGAGTTAGGGCCGATTTGCTGTTTGAACCTTTAAGTTACTGTAACTCGCCAAATTCAAACTTTCGAATCTCGACTTCTCTTACCGGAATGATTAGTGTGACGAAACCTATTCAACAAACTCAAGATCGTCTCTCTACGACGGAAGACGAGCGAGTTAGAGAAGTTTTGCGTTTTGAACTTTTGGGTAACTGTAGCTCGCCGCGATATTCAAACTTTTGAGTTTCGACCAATAGAAGAAGAAATGATCAGTGAGTCAAGAGCTATCTGGCAACTCAAGATCGTCTCTCTACGACGCACGATGAGCGAGTTAGAGCGATTTCTATGCTAAAACGCGAGAGTGTCGCTTTTCGTGGTGCGTGTTTGCGCAATTAACAAATTTTTACGTTCAAGTGAAAGAGCACGTCGAGACCTTTTAGTTGACCTATCGCACGCCGCTCTACGACGTAAGACGAGCCTGTTAGAGCCGTTTTGCGTTTCGGACCTTCAGGTTACTGTAGCGCGCGCAATTCAAACTTTTGAATTTCGACTTCTCTTAACGGAATTATCACCGTGCCGAAACCTATTCAGCGAACTCAAGATCGTCTCTCTATGACGAAAGACGAGCGAGTTAGATAAGTTTCGCGTTTTAAACCTTTTGGTTGCTGTAGCTCCCGAAATTCAAACTTTTGAGTTTCGACCAATAGAAGAACAAATGATCAGTGAGTCGAGAGCTATCCAACCAACGTAAGATCATCTCCCTACGACGCACGCTGAGCGAGTTAGAGCGATTTCTGCGTTAAAAACGCGAGAATGTCGCTTTTCGTGGTGCGTGTTTGCATAATTACAAAAAATTTTAATGCCAAACGAAAGAGCACGTCGAGACCTTTTAGTTGACCTATCGCACGCCGCTCTACGACGTAAGACGAGCGAGTTAGAGCCGTTTTCCGTTTTGACCTTCGGGTTACTGTAACTCGCGAATTTCAAACTTTTGAATTTTGAAACCTCTTAGCTGAATGATCAGTGAGTCGACACCTATCCATAAAGCCCAAGATCTCCTTCCTACGACGTTCCAACGCCGAGATATGAGAGCGTTACGCACGAACGAACGGACGAACGCACGCACGAAAAGCTCTCGTAGGGGTTCGCCCGGCTGAGGCCGGGCGAAAAAAACCTTTCTGGCGCTATAAGAGCGTTGAATGAATGCACGGCATTCATTGTTTCTTCCCTTGCTTTCTGCCGTTCCAAAACGCCACACTGCTGTTATACTTTGTACGTAGCACTGGCTTGATGGTAACACAAGATCCAAAGAATCTTGGCATATTTTCTTGACAACGCTTTATTTTATATTAACTCAATATTTTCATTAGAAATCGTGCAAAAGCTTGAATCTCTACCTTCCCCCTCTTCCTCTTCCACGACAGCCGGCTGCGCTTGCTCCCCTCTCGGGCGAAAAATTCGCCTGGAACGACAACACAACAACCGCAGCTCTTGCCAGAAAAATCAATTCTACAGGGGTTTTCTTCTAGATTGACTAGTCGCCAACCTTCATACACAGCTCTGGCTTCGCATAGCCGAGAGCTGCCAAACTCACACCATGTGGTAGATCTATACTGTCCATGAGTTACCTATGTTATAATATGGCCTTTGCAGCTCATCCGCAGCGAAAGTTACAGGGTGTCGCGCAAGGTGTACTCATTATCAAGAGCTCGGCGTGCGTGCGTGCGTACGTACGTGCGTACGTGCGTACGTACGTACGTCACGCTTGCTTCGGGCTTAATAACTCGCTCGTCCGACGTCGTAGGATGGAGTTTGAGACATCGGCGAGTAGCCCGCGGACTCCTCTAGCCACCTGAGTAGTCAAACCAAAAATAAGTTTTCAAACTCGCGCGCTACAGTATCCCAAAGTGGGGTCCATTTTAAGACAAAAGTTGACCGAAGCTAGTCAAATCGCATATCAAAGTGAAGCGCTCGAGCTCCTGAGCACGAATCCGACAACGAAAAGTTTCAAAAGTTTAAACAGAGAGCTACAGTAACCAAAACGCGTCGAAAACTGGAAACGACACGCTTGCTTCGGGCTTAATAACTCGCTTGTCTGACGTCGCTGGGTTGAGTTCGACACATCGACGGGTAGCCCTCGGACTACTCTCGCCATCTGAGTGTTCAAAACTGAAATAAGTTTTCAAACTCGCGCGCTACAGTATCCCAAAGTGAGGTCCATTTTGAGACAAAAGTTGACCGAAGCTAGTCAAATCGCATATCAAAGTGAAGCGCTCGAGCTCCTGAGCACGAATCCGACAACAAAAAGTTTTCAAAGTGTAAACAGAGAGCTACAGTAACCAAAACGCGTCGAAAACTGGAAACGACACACTTGCTTAGGGCTTAATAACTCGCTTGTCTGACGTCGCTGGGTTGAGTTCGACACATCGACGGGTAGCCCCCGGACTACTCTCGCCATCTGAGTGTTCAAAACTGAAATAAGTTTTCAAACTCGCGCGCTACAGTATCCCAAAGTGAGGTCCATTTTGAGACAAAAGTTGACCGAAGCTAGTCAAATCGCATATCAAAGTGAAGCGCTCGAGCTCCTGAGCACGAATCCGACAACAAAAAGTTTTCAAAGTTTAAACAGAGAGCTACAGTAACCAAAACGCGTCGAAAACTGGAAACGACACACTTGCTTCGGGCTTAATAACTCGCTTGTCTGACGTCGCTGGGTTGAGTTCGACACATCGACGGGTAGCCCTCGGACTACTCTCGCGAACTGTGACGTCGAAATAATAACAAGTTTTAAAAATTGCGCGCTACAGTATCCCGAAGTAATGTCCGCGAAAAGTCAAAACTTCATCGAACCTAGTCGAATCGCATATCAAAATGAAGCGCTCGACCTCCTGAGCAAGAATCCGACAACAAAAAGTTTCAAAAGGTCAATGAGAGGGCTACAGTAACCAAAACGCGATGAAAACTGCAGATTTTGGTTTGTTATATCTTGGCACTCGTGCGTTGCAGAGCGGCGGTCTTGACATCGCTGAAGAGCTCACTGCAAGCCAACATCAAATCATGCTCACAATTAACCTGTAGTTTTGCGTTAGATTCCACTGTCTTTTTTAAAATTTAGTCTGAAAAGATGATTTTCTTGGTGTAGAGAATTAAACCCGAGCGATACCAATGTTGCGTAGCAAGACCACTCCAAAAAGTGTAGTCGCGAGGAGAGTCAAAGATGCTGCACGAAACCGGAAAAGGCCTTGCTACAATCTCAGTAAAAATTCAAAGCTCAAAACCACTCCGCTTTTTAAAAGAGACTTGTTTTATCCAATTGTGAACCTTTGTCGCTCCGTAACTTGTGCTGTGGTGGAGCAATTACAACTCGGCTTGTGCCGTTTGATTCACAACGTAATGTGCTTCAATATGGTCTGAAGCGACTTTCTAACCTTGAAAACGCTCGAGTTACAGTGGAGCAAAGTTAGCCTGCAGTGGTGTAATCGATGACAGGCCTTCTCGTTGAGTACCGCAAGAGTAGATCCTTGAGCGCACCAGCAGTTTCACATCAACTATGGTCCATTGCAATTCGAGCGTCTTAAACGTTAGATAGTCTTAACGACCATAATAAAGCTCATTACGTTGTGAATCAAACGGCACAAGCCGCGTTGCAATTGCTCAAAGCATTCCAAGTTACGAAAGGTGCGCAATAAGGCAAAATGAGCATACCTTACGCGACACCCCTAACGTGCGCTACGGATGATGTACAAAAGCTATATTTTAACACAAATCATGGACGTCAAAGGTCTACAACATACGTCAGTTTCGCAGCTCTCGGCGGTGTGAGGCTCGAGTTATGAAGGTTGGCAACTAGTCAATCCAAAAAAAAAACCCTGTACTACAGGTAGGCAAGTGTATTAGGTAGTAGTAGCGGCAGAGCAGGGTGGAGACGAAAGGCCACCTCAGAAGCTTGCAGTCACTTCACTGCAATTGTTATACTCCACAAAAAAGTGTGGAGTATATAGCGTTTGTGCGCGAAAGCAGAAAATTACAGTCAACGGCGTTCGCGCGTGAAGCGGCCGATTTGCAAACGGTCTTTTGCGTTGGGTAGGCCTAGTAAGTGGGCAGGGTGGACACCAAACGGGGTCACGCTCCGGGACCCCGTTGACGGGAAATTCAAAAATTTAAATTTTCAAAGTACTGAAAATTGGGTTGGGCAAGGTAGAACTCGAAAAAGTTGCATATAATGGTATATACTATCTTTTGATATGTTGTAGCCCTCGATAGTGCCGAGTCGGCAAAAAAAGAATTGGATCGCTGCGGGACCCATTTTGGCGCCAAATTTGAAAAATTAGCGAATTTTGGCTCCGGGTCGACTTTGACGGGCTGCTGTGCGAGCTAGGTAGCAGCTAGAGCGGCGAGACCACTCTTGGTGCTCCTTCCCAGATGTCCTCTATCGAATGAGCCATGAACGGAGAAAATCGGGCGAAACACAAAAAACTTTCTTGCACTGCGACTTTTTCGACTCCGGGGTCGAAAATTGCGATTTTCGCATTTCGGCGTTTATAGCCCTCGAATGCGTTGCCGAATCGTTCCAAAAGTGGTTTCAAGCGATTCTACGCTTAAATCTGGTCTAGAAAAGTGTTTTGGAAAAATTTTCGAAGCTACAGTATCCCTGCCGCGTCCGTTTGAATTGTGGGTGTCGGGTCGACTTTTGCGATATTATACTCGATTTCGGGGTTTTCGGGGGCGCTGAATACGAATTGGGCATTTGTTTATCGTTTGGATAATGTTTGAACGTACCTATGACGAAATCGCATGCTACCGTACCCCAACTGCAGAATTTCGTTTCTACGAGTCCATAGGAAGTTAGGGGTGTTGTATGTTGATTCTGGGGTATTCTGGGATGTAGATCACGAATTCGGCATTAGTTTTCCGATTGGGAGTGTCAGGAGGCCACAACAGCAGAGGAGTCACCGTGCGTAGGAGTTCAAATTTGTGGAGTATACTGCGTCCCCCGGACGACTTGCCTGGTTTTACAGAAAGTCTAGGATTCTGAGATTTGGTGTCAGTTACCCCAAGACCATAAGCTACCGCGTGTCCAAATATCAACAACGCATCTTTTCTACAGCGAGCTGCGGATGGAAGGGGGGGGGGGGAGTCTGGACTTTAAGACCCGGTATAAGTTCAAACAACTTTCCACAACTCTCACGCACATCAAGCGGGCGCCGGCGCGGCGCAGCCGGCGCCACGCTCTCTCGGCCGCTTGTCGCAAATTCATAGCTAGAGCGCAAAGACACACGCCCATCTAACGGAAACAAAGCGCACACATTGGGCAAGCACAATTGTGGACCACCGGCCACCACTCTAGCTAGACCTCGCCCCCCAACAAAACGCCACGCTTTCAATGGGACTGATTCGGAGGCGGACGCACGCTTGGCACATGCGCACAAATTGAGGGGGGGGGGGGGGGGGGTGGAGGAGGTAGCCGGGGATGCAGGGATGCCAAACCCCCCCCCCCCCCCCCCTCTTCGCTATATCGGAGAGAGACACTCATTTCGACCGAGTCGAACAAAATCGCCAACAAACGAAAAGTTCGCTTGAGGCGCTTGAAAACATGGATTTCGCAGAGTGAAAAGTTCGCCTGCGGCGATCCCTTGTAAAAGTGGCAATTTACCACCGAAAATTGGGGCCTGCGCCGTCAAGAAAGAATACACCCCTTCAACCCATCTTGTCCATTCCAACGCCGCTAAAAATGAGCGGGTCGCGTCGCGTCCGCCCCATTTGACCTCGGAATTCGCACGTGACGCGAAGAGCGACCAAACGACGCAACAACAACAACAATGACAGAGCGCTCTGTTCATCACTTCAGCAACGCAACTAGTAAGGTACATAGTACGGTCGATTCAATCATCTGCCGGCGGTGGCAATTGGGGCGCTCTCCAGCAGGTTCAGGTAGTCGCCTAGCCTCTTGCGAAGCTCTTCCACGCCCTGCAGAGGACATGGATACCGTACTACCTACAATAAGCACACACCACTCGAATAACGACCCCACCCCCCACCCGAATCAGCAACACTACTATAATGACCCACCCCCAATAAGCGCTAAGCCCTCTAATAAGCGACCCCCGAATAAGCAACACCCCTCTAATAAACGACCCCATCCTCCTCCAGTAAGCGACCCATTGTTTGTCGCAAATAAAGATGTAAAGTATTTCTTATTCAAAACCAAAACTCGAAAGAAATGTACATTATTTGGTACGACGTGCAGAATTACATGATACAGGCACAATATGCGCCAATATTGGCAGTGCGGGCTGTTCTGCGTGCCAGAAGTAAAGGATGTTGTCACTTTCACCTAAAATATTGCTGTCGACCTTACAATTACTCTGAGACAATGTAGAGTGCAGTGGCGCAATGTCTGCATAACACACAACACTCGGAACCATATGGCACGCTCTGGTGCTTGAAAAATTTCGAAAAAGGTGGAATTGCAAACAAATTTTACATCACTACACTCCTCACCTCACAACAAATTTGGGAGGGGGCGTATTAGAGCATTTACGGTATTCCACACCACAAATAAATTTCCACAAAAAAACTCCACCTTATACGCCCCGACGTCGGCGAACTTGGCCGCATTCGACAGCAGTTGATCTATTACCGTGTACGGTAGGCATAGCGCCTTCCTTTGGCCTTCGCTTAGCGCGCTCTAAATTTGGAAATTCAGTTAAAATCGGCAAAATATTGCAAATTTTCAATTAATAACTCACCTCCAATTGCCCAGAGATGTAGAGCTGTTCCAAATGGGCCAAAAGCTCTCTGGCGGCCTGCGTCGCGTCACCGTACTCGTACAGTACAGCCAGGTAGTTGGGGAAATCGATTTTCTGAAAATTGCGCAAAAATTGAAAATTTCATCTTATTAAACACGCAAAATGCACAAAATACACACTTTGTAGAGTTCGGAAAGCCAGCAAGGCAGCTGTCTGCCGCAGCCGAATAGCCTAACGGCCACCGCGCGACAAATTTTCACCGGGGAATCCGTGAAATTTGGGTGTAAGTTGCCCCTTTCTTTCTCCAAAAGTGCTTCCGTCCAATTTTGTAATAGGCGCCACCAGCGGTCGGCGTCGCTGAAGTGTATTTGTAAAGAATAATTTTATTAAATCACAAAGTAGAGTGTATTTTGATACAGTAAATACTCCAATAGGCGCGCTGGGGGGAGGGCTTATTCGAGAAGGCTGTTTTTTATTAATGAAACCTCTCTCTAGGGGGGTGGGCTCTAATTCGAGAAGGGGAGGGGGGAGGCGGAGGGTGCTAATTCGAGGCAGTATTTAGTTCAAAAAAATTTCACACCTTCCAAAATTGCTTCCGGTTCCCATCGCCATATCGTTTTCGTCCGCCAGCCAAACACTCTCTTCATCCGATTTACTATCGCTGCAACTAACGCATTTCAGCGTGAGATATTCGAAAGTTTCCACGGCGCTTTCCCCATAGGCGCAGGCCAACTTCAGCGCTCTCTCGAAGGCGCACCGACGCGACAGGGATACTGTAATCGCCGAGATTCGAATTGCTTCCAGTTCGGACTCCTCGGCCGCTATGGGGTGCTGCAACAAAAGAACGTGGGATGTAGTACACTACAGAGTAGGTTTGGCGCATAAAGCACGAGCACAACTATAGGCGCCGAACTGATCTGGCATGTGAATGTCGACTGCAAAACGGTCATTTTCACACCTCTCTCTCTCTCTCGCCTACCGTAGCCAGAAAGAGTTTGGCGTCGGCCATCAAATATTCCCTCGTGAGATCTTCGACGTCCACAATCGACACGCTGATGTTGACGTCCTCCGTCATCGAATCTTCCGTCTAAATTTGTCTATTTTTTGCATATTTTCAGTCATTTCGGTGCAACTTGTACAAAACTAACAATCACGCACCAAAATCGCCGGTTTCACAAGCCAGCGATATCCCTCGCGGGCTAATTTTAGCGATTCCAAACTGGCGACCAAAGCATCGCGCCGCACTCGCAAATTTTCCGCGCTCAAATTTGACTGCTCGCACAATCGAAGGGCCAATTCGTACATGATTTTGGAGGCTGAAAATCGGATTGAATTTGTAGTGTTTTTTTGCATCGACAGAAAAAGTTATTACAAGTTGGAATTTTGTGCAATTTTGAGATTTAAGGGCAAACGGACAGAAACTTCATTACATATTTAGGCTTTCTCCAGCGACAGACAAAGTTTTGAATTTTGACACTTTGTGCAGAGACAGAAAATTTGTTGGATTTTGTGATTTTGACAACACCAAATCAAATTACCTGATCTAAAGTTCCCCTTTCTTGTGTAGAAGGCAAACAAAATCTCATAGTAGTTGGGTCGCGCGGCGCAATCGTAGGCCCTGGCTCGCGATTCCAGTATTTGAACGGCCTGAAGCGACGGCAAATTAAAATTATACAGTGAACATTTTTCAACAAAACATTTTACAACTTCGAAAATGATATGACTCCAATTGAGAAAGGGGAAATTCGCCTCGAAATATGAATTTAGGGATTTCGGCGCACGCAATGTGTGCGCTTTATAATCTTCAAAGCAATTCATCAAAACCAACAAAAATACGCACAAACTCTTTCACCTCTGCTTCCACGTCGCCAAAGTGCAGCTCTGTCAAAACGCTAATTTTGTCGTTTTCCACCAAATGGGCCAAAAAGTGCCTGAGGCAATTCTTGCGACTGTCTTCGTCGGAATTCCCAATTATAGCGGCAAGGGCCCTTTCGAAATCGCCCATTTCCATCAGTTGTTTGAAGAGCAGCAACCAAAGTGTGGCCTGAATTAAATTGGATGGTTAAAATTTGAGTATTTCGTCTTACAAAACACAAATTCAAAGGTTTGAGGCGCGACGCGACAAAATAGGTGGCATGCCGTATTATTTAGCTTCCAATACAAATCGAACCACTAAACGAATAGACAATTTCCTGCATTTCTGCATAATAGACAATTTCCTGCATACGGCAACCGATATTTGCACCAAAACATAATACAACAAAATCCGAATAATTTAGGTCCCGTAGGTACTCTAATAGTACGTCCGGGGCTTATATTTCAACCTTCCTCTAGGAGGGCACTATTGGATGGGGGGGGGGGGCTTATTTGAGTACTCACAATACTATTGCATTACTCAACACAAACAATAACCATACCATTTCCCCATCTCTCGCGTTATCGCCGCATTTTATGCCTTCGGAAGCTAATTTAGCCACGAATTCGCTCGCCCCTCCAATAGCATCAAATTCCCCGGCGATTTTCAGAAAATACTGCGCGAAAATCGATTTTTCCTCGCTCAAATGCAGAATTCGCGCCAGAATCGAGCGCTCGTGTTGGGTGGGGCACAATTTTGGCATTTTCAGGAAAATTACAATGGCAGCTTCTAAATTTCCAGAGCCCAAAAGGGCGCAAGCCTTGTAGTGAGAGGTCAGCCAAACTGGGAAGCCGAATTCTTGCGCGAAATGCGCAGTCTCCTACAAAATAATGAGATTTCAAAAACCAACGCAAAATACCTAAAAACTTCAAAACAAAAATACCTCCAGCAATCCGTATTTTCCGGCGCTTTGCAGAAACCTCAAAATTTCGACAGCGTCGCTATTTTGGTCGCAATCGGGCCAAATTTTCGCCAAAAAGCGCTCAAAATACTCCGGTAGGGCTTCCTCAAAATTCCCGAAATTTTGCAATAATCCTCCACTGAATTCAGAATCTGCGCAATAAATGTCCATCAATCGCTTGCGATATGTATTCTGCGGGTGGGAATTTTCCAAAGTGGCCCTTTTGCGCTTGGGTTCGCTAAATTCTTTTACAAATTTGCACAAATTGAGAAATTTTTGCAGATTGTATTGACATTTTCATTCACCCGTCGCTTTCGTCGCTGTCTACCACACTAAACACCTTCAATAGCAGCGAATAGGCATTCCTGAGTCGGCAGAGTTGCGGCAAGGCGCTTATAATCGCGCAAATGTCGAAATTCGTCTGGAAATCGCACGAATTTTGCACGATTTTCACAAGAACAACAATCGCAATTACCCACTTCATTTCTGGCGATGTAGAACAGAGCCACCAGAATCAAATCCTCAGCAAATTTCTGTCTATTTTCCAAGAAAATCAAATTGTTTCTCGTCAAAAGTCCGATTGTCAAATCGCCGCTGCATCTCGTCGCTGAAATTTTGAATGGGAAGTTACAGTATGCTGGCGATGCGCAAATTATGGAAGTTGTTCTCTTAGTCGGCTCGAATTCAGCTTTATTCAGCGTATGCACAAATTTCGATTCAAAAGTCACGACTTCCTATCTAATTACTCTCGCAAAATGCCTCGCTACGAGCTGACTTTGATGTTCAAGGCGCTGGGAAAGGTTGCGTGCGTCTTATTTTGCTATATCTTTGCTGGTTTTCGCAAATTTGGGAGAGAATTTCGTCGCCAAATTTCAGTCAGAGTTAGTTCCTGCCATCGTGCGCTGCCTTACACCTCTGCTGAACGAGAATGTCGTGATGACAGGTGGGGCAGCTTAGCCCTATGGCGTAGCTAACTAATCCGAAGATGTCAAAGCGGAAAATTTTGCGTAGTTTGCCTCAAATTTGTAGACATCAAAAGTCTGGGCTTGCGCGACATGCCGATGAAGGTGTCTGACCCGCTGGACGGCAACGTCAAGCACTTCTGCGCCAAGTGAACACTTTAGGCTGCTTCTCGCATTCTTTGTCACTAAATTTGGTAAATGCAATGCAATGCGTAAAAACTACACAACCAACTGCAGCTACATGCTGGCCAACTGCTACATGAGTGCCGACACGATGCGACTGAGTAGCAGACACCTGACGAGGGACAACAACCTGCTGAGACACGCGTTCTCCGAAGTCAAGGAGACCAAACCCTGGCGTGAGGGGTTTTGGTTGATTTTGTTTTGTACGAAAAGCTGGCTGCCAAAAGATAGGTACTGATTCGACTCGGACGTTATTTTCGAACTGCTGTTACTACACCACATCTGCAAATTCTGACGAATGTATAGTGATACTGCCCACTTTGCCTACCCGCTATCCAGTGCGCTTCCTCATCCTGGGTCTTGCCCCTTTAACTTGGGGGGGGGGGGGGGGGGGGCTACAGAAGTGTGCTCTGTCGCAATACCTGGCCCGCGTCAATCAACAATCAACAAGCAAGGGATAGAGAACCATGCAACCCCCAATTCTGGTGACATGAGCTACCATCCACCCTGTACACCCTTCTCACTCTCAGACATTCCCACGTGCACTCTGGAGGACGACCTGAAGCTGGCCTACGAGCGCAAATCCGTGCAGAATCTCAAGGCTAAGCGCAAACTCTCGCACATACAGCGCATGAGGGATTACAAGGGCGCCGAGAAACTCTACCGCGTCCAGCCCAAGACCATCACCATTCTGCCTCCGGAGAAGACCGGAATGCAGGGATTGAAGTGATGAGCGTACTGCCCGTTGCGTGTTGCGTGTTTTTGAGTGGGGAGAAGTCTGGTGCGTGATTGGAAGGTCTTTGGAGTGGGATAGATCGCGTAGCTTTGCGAAGAGAAAGGTGCTAAGAGATAACTTCACGCTTCGCGCTGCTGCTACCGTACACATTTCGAATTGACGCACCGCTGCTCTGGAAGGTTTTCGCTGGCTTGAGGCCAACAAACTCCCAAATACACTCGAATATTACGTATTGCAACTAGTATTACCTCGGTGCGTGTTATCGTCGCTCGGTGCGTGATTAGAAGGATGCAGCGCCTCGACCGCCCTCTCAAAGAACGCTCCGATTTGAGCCGCCACAAAAGCGGCGTTTTCCAGCAATTCTTGACGTATTTCGCTGCAAAATTCGGCGCAATATTCGCACGTTTTACACATGCTACAAAATTTTCCACCTGTCAATAGACGCGAAAAAGTCGGCCGCTTCGCTATAATCCACTCTGCCAGTCGCCACGCTTTGCACGATTTCATTCAAGCTTCGCCCGTCGCAATTTTCGCGAATCAGGCTGATATTTGTGGTTGTCAAAACAGCAGTGTCTGAAAATGATAATTCTCTTCATTTTCGCAAACAAATTTACATAATTTCAACTCGTACCACTGTTCAATACGTCGCATAGGCGGGTGTCCTTCCCAGACAGAAGCAGAAAGCGTTCCTAAGCGAAATTGTGGATTTTGTTGTTTAAATTTCACACTTACAGTATCTAAATAGTGCGCACCTCGGTGATAATCCCCTTCAGACCGCGTTTGCACTCAGCGAAGATTGAATGAGCTTTGTTCGACTGCTGAAAATTTGTCGAGTTTTTCGGTAAAAAGTCAAAATTTGCATAATCTATAGTTCAAAAAACAACCTTGTGATATTGCTCGCATATCGACGCCAATTTTCGCAGAAATTCGTCCCTGTCCAAATTTTCCGTTTGGGACGCGAGAAAATTATTCAAAACTTTCTTCAGTTCCAGGGAATTTTTGCACTTTTTCGACTGTCTCAGTAGGTTGTCGTTAGCTGCCGACATCTGAAATGAATCACATCTACCCTTCTACAATTCTTTGATATAATTTAGTTTAATTTAATAGTGTAATTCATTCTAATTACAAAGAACGCACCGCGATCGCCCTTTGAAGCGTGGCGAACGAAAATTTCGCCGGGTCGAAAATCCGCCCGAAAACGTCGCTATTTTCCGCGGAATTCAAAAATTCAAACGAGCGTTCTACAGTAGTCGACCAGATCCACTGCTGGCGGTCGCTGAAACAAGCACAATTTCCTATGATTTTTTGCCAAATTGAAACCGATATTTTTTCGCAAATTACTCACTTTTCCAGTTTTCTACTAGCGACGCGACTTTCGCCCCCGCCGCACCTCCAAAGAGTGTAAAGTTCTGCGTCGCCAAAGGTGGAATCGACAAGCGTCATCTGAAAACAAAACCATGAATTTTTGCCAAATTGTACAAAAACAATCTTGTGTATTTCTCACTTCTTCGCAATTTGGAGGGCCTTCGATTTCACAAATCTTGTGCAATGAGCTCGAATCGCGACCCATTGTCAAAGTCACAAACTGAAAAGTCACAGAAATATTATTACAATGCTAATTTAATAATTCTCAAAAATCCGCCATTACCGTACCTGAAACGCGCCCCCATTGGAAGCGGCGCACAGCAGCAAAGGGGAATTTCGCTCGCTGACCGACTGCCGCATTTGTAGCTTTGTGGCTGCAATAAATAGTTATATTTTTGTGCTAAAATAGCACAAAATTATGTAACTTCGAACGAATAGTACCCGCAGAGATTTCCGTTTCCGCACCCAGCGCGCCGCAAAACTGCCCCAAAGTCGAGTGGAAAACGCACGATTTGCTCTGAAAGGCGGAAATTTCACAATTTGCAAAATTAACCAAAATTCGAAAAAATCATCCCACTTGCAAATTCCAAATTCGCAGGGCTCCATTTTTCGACAGCGTCACTAAATTCAGCAAAAATCGCCTATTTTCCGTATTTTCCGACGCGTAAAATACCATATCCTCAGCCACGTTTTCGCTCAAATTCGCCGTGCCCTTCAAAAGTCGCGACATTACGCCGGAATTGGGGTTGAGAGCGAAAGAACTCTTGGCGTGGGCTGAAAAGTGACAAGTTAGACATTTCATGAAAATAGAAGTTATATTGACATATTTGACATATTCATAAAAACAAAAACTGGCATGCTATGAACCTATTATTGGATTTTATAAAACAAACAGAGAAATACACAAAATTGGCATTAACTTCTACTAAATAATATTCTATCTTTATCAAAGTTACCCTGGTTAAAATAGCGTTCGACTGAACAAGGTACCACCACGCATTCACAGCAAGGAACAATTTTCAGAATTCAAACGTCTTGGGTAAGCAAAAATCGCCTGTGTCTCAAAAGATAATGATTCGAAAGTGGCAAATATATACTTTTCGAACCTTTCAGGTCAATTTATAAAGCAGTACAAGACTTTATCATTTCTACCATGAATTACGGAACCAATGTACGGTTAACCTCCAATAAGCGCCCTGGGCGCTTATCTCATCAACCCATCACTAGGAGGGGCACTTATTTAAGGGGGGTCGCTTATTGGAAAATTTACGGTATCTCACAATGTCCAGTGGGCCTGGCGTCCCCCAGTGTCAGTATGGAAATCGCTCCATTTTGCAAAGCTATAGCGAAATACGCATCGAAATTCCAGTCGCTCAAAAACGCGGCGCATTTTTGCGGCGCCACTTGATGCGAATAAAATACGTGCTGGGAATTGGTCAGGATGTCGCCCTCTGTGACGCCGGCCAAAATTGAGTCCTGTAAATTATCAACATTAAGATTTGTAAAGAAATTGTTTTGCAAAATAACGAATATTTCAATAGCATATTAGCCGGTACGGTAACAGCCGCTTGGTCACAACTGCTGCGGGTTCCCCAATGGGACAAATGAGCTCTATTCAATGAACAAGAACAAATGTCCATTTGTAAATACCCATTTGTCCCATAGAACCAAGTGAAAAGTGCAGCCGATATTTGCGCAAAACCACGACTGATATAGGTACAACGTGTGGGTGGGGTACGGTATGGATGCAAAAACTGGAATCACAATAGAGGCAAACCAAAAATGTTGAGAAAATTTAAACACAAAATCCTACACAATTTCCACCTGTGGAAATCCATTGAAAGATCCTAACAGAGATGACGCTGTAAGAATTGAAGAGTTTTCACAAGAATTTCGATACAAAGGCAGATCGATCAGTCGAGTGCAGATTCCCTTGATCCCAGCTTGGTCAGTGACAATCCACAAATCGCAAGGGATGAGCCTCAACACAGCCGTGGTTGACATTGGTGGGAAAATCTTTGCAAAAGGCCAAATCTACGTTGCTTTGAGTAGAGTTAAAAAGCTGGAAGGACTGTACATTGAAAATGGCTTCAGATTCAACGAATGGTGGCGGCCAAACACAGACGTGAGGAATTTCTACATTAGAGTGAAGCGTGTGTATGGAGAATTGAAGAAAACGCTCAAGAATTACAAGGTGACAAAGATTTTTGACAGATAGATGAGCTGCATAGAAGTAGAAGATTAGAATGAATGGCTAGGAGTGTTACAGAACAACAAGATTGTGCCAAATTGTTTGGTCGTCTGGTCTTCCTCTTCTTACAATTTTTGTTGGAACAGGAAAACCAGATGACCAGGTAGTCTTGGCACAACTTGTGTATGATAGATACTTAGAACAGAGACTGTTTTGTTGCATATGTGGATACTGACTATATAACAGAGAAGTTTCCTTAGAACTGACGCTAGTCGCTGTGTTTAATTGGCAAGCAATTATGGGAAAAGCTTGACATTACTTAGAATGCTCATCTTATACAACAGTTGAGTTGCTGCGGCAGCCTGCGTTCATAAAGAATATGCCAGTGAGTGAAGTAAGTGTGTATTTATTTTTTGCATTGTACTAAAACAAATCAGTGACTTCTACTGCTTTTCAGGCTATGTTGAGAACACTAGCTGGAGTGAGCTGTGGTCTTCTGGTCTATTATGGAGGCCACGATAGACATAGAAAATGGAACAGATGCTTTATGTAAGTGATTTCACTTTTAACTTATGTTTCTACCGAAAGCTACATGGCAATCCAACTTTTCCAGGTCTGTCCGTCCACCCTTCTTTGCCCCGCTTGGATCACCCCGGGTTATTTCAAGGTGAATCCAATTATGCAATTTTTTGCTTCAACAACACTGCTCCCTTAAAATAGGTAACTTAATTAATCTAACTTTGACAACTTAATTTTAGTGTACCAGTATGTGGACTCTGGTGCTTCCTTACAGGGATTCTGCCATGGCAACTCACTCAACAACATCGTCACTTGGGAAATCTACTCATGGAATTGGGCGACCAGCTTCACGTGGCCTGATCTGTATTGATACTACCTTTTAAATCGAACTTCTTCGCGACTGCTTTCGTTGTGTCTGTTTAGGTAGTGTGATAACTCCCCAGCATATATACAATGTATAATAAGTGTATTGCTACTGTGGTCGCGCTAACTTTGCTTGTTGTGAAAAATCTCATTTTTTAAGTTAGAGCAGCGGACATCTTAC
>JASAMZ010008920.1:0-28817 GCA_030248115.1 Linhomoeus sp. GSCO2_2 | reverse complement strand
ATTGCTACTTCGTTAACTCTTTATAAAACGTTACAGAGTTGGAGCGCCGTCATTTTAGTTACGGTTGCTGTCCAAATAAGCAGTCTTATCGGTATCATACGTGTTAAAAATTGTATTTATTACAGCAAAGGTTGCCACTACTATACTGTCGTTCGACATGTTACAGTAACTGAAACTACGCTACCTGCTATATCGTAATGTTTAATAAAAGACTATACGACTTTAGTGAGAGAAGATTTACCATTTCGTCTTTGCGTAAAACATGGTCCGCTTCGAGACAGTTTTGCCAAATTCACTGAGCTGTGTGTAGTAAATTTGATGCCATCAACACGTATATGGGAAAGACTCGAAAACATCGCAATTGGTATTGAACGCGCTGGCAGCAAAACCCAAGAACCCCCACGGAATAACTGCGGTCGCATAGTACGTAGGTTCTAAGCATTAGCTCATTTCAAGACACAAGCTTGTATTGCGCTCTACAGACCGTAATCTACCCACTTACAAACGACTACCATCACATAGAGATTATCTTCCTTACGAACAGTTAGAGTTCCAAGGGGCAACGACGCATTTCTGATTAAGAAGTTAATGCGAAACTTTGGCTAGCCGTAAGCTGTATTGGAGCATTGATATGACCGCCGTTAAACATCTTCGGATGATGACACGTTGTCTCAGAGCAATACGTAATGGAACGAAGTAGGTGGGACATAAAATAAAACCATCGCTTGATATGTAGTAAATATACCCTTAGTACATGCTTTGTTAAGGATATTCAATGCCTGGAAGGTATATCATACGTACATTTTGTATACCTTGGGTCTTCGGAACAGGGGTCGAAATATAAAGCCCCCCCCCCCTCGAATAAGCCCCCCCCCCCCAATAGTACCCCCCCCCCCCTAGAGGGGGGGGGGGGGGTTGAAAAAATAAGCCCCCCGGGGGCTTATTAGAGTATTTACCGGTATACTACACACACTTCATTATAGTAAAGTAGGACACGTTGTCAGGTCTACACGTGGAATCTGCTGGTCGTCCACAACAGCGCCACCAACGGCTTCCTGCTGTTGCTCAGCAGCCCCGTCAAGAGACGCATCGCCGCGATGTTCAAGAGGAAGAAGAATCGCCAGGTCGCTCAGTCGACCACCAAAGGGAAAGGGAAAGGCCCCCTGTTCACGTCGCGAAACCCCCCGATCAAGCAGCAGCGGGAGGAACCCAAGAACGGGCAACCTGCGCCCGACAATGAAGGAGAGGAAAAGCCATGAACGAAGGGTGCACTTGGTTTACCGGCAAAGGAGCGACGGACAAAGGAGCGACAGACAGAGGAGCGACGACAAAGGAGCGACGCGACAAAGGGGCGACACGACAAAGGCGCGACGGACAAAGGAGCGACAGCCTGAACTTTGTTTTGTCAGCCACTTCTACCAATCTTTGGCGCTCAGAAGTGGTTGCTTTAGACACCGCATCTGCTCTTGCTGCAATTATTGTTTACTGCTAATAATTTTAATCTACCCATATGAATGAGATTTTCTTAAATATTGAATCTAATTGATATGCTATTGATTAAAATTAAGTTAAATTGAATATGAAATTGAATATGAAGTACCTAATACACTGTGTGGTCACTAGACTGAGCACACAGACGACGACGTATATGTTTGCAAAAGATTTGCGAGCGCCAGAATGTTCATAATCAAGTTCATAGAAGTTTTGTTTTGCAGTAAACTTATCACATAATATGAGTAGACACTAGACAGACATAGGGTACGTTGCCATTCGACAATGTATGAGCGCCGAAACAGTTAATACTGGCTGTCAAAACGAAATCTGATTTGTCGCTCCTTTGTCCGTCGCTCCTTTGTCTGTCGCTCCTCTGTCTGTCGCTCCTTTGTCTGTCGCTCCTTTGTCTGTCGCTCCTTTGTCTGTCGCTCCTTTGTCTGTCGCTCCTCTGTCGGGATACCTGCACGTGCAACCGCGGATCGTTGATGGTGGAAACAATTGTGCCGAGAATAACTTTCTCGTCTTGGCAATGCCTTTCTTCCGGAAGTAGGTACTACACGGAGTTCAAAGACACCCCTCAAGGGTCGGACGTCACCGTGGCGGAGATGAGAGAGGGAGGCTGCTCCTTTGAAAATCAATGATGGACAATGATGACATGACACTATGCGTATTTTGTGCAACAAACGAGCTGTGGCTTCAGAACAAGGTTGATGACTCTAATAGGTATCGACGTCCTGCTTCACCATGTCAACCAACTTGCAGGCACGGATCCAAGTGGTGGGGGGGGGGGGGAGGCAGGGGGCCAGGGGGCTCGGACCCTCCCCCCCCTCCCCCCCCCCCCCCCCCCCTAGAGCCCGGGCTGTAGTACTGGGCGGGCCTTAAAAATTGGAAGTAAAGGCCCACAAACGTGCAAATTTTCGCTTTCGGCGCTTAGAAATGGCAAAATTTTCGCCTGCGGCGCTTAGAAATGGCAAAATTTTCGCCTGCTGCGCTTAGAAATGGTAAAAATTTCGCCTGCGGCGCTTAGGAATGGCAGATTTTCGTCTGTGGCAATTAGAAATGGCAAAATTTTCGCCTGCGGCACTATAAGAGGATTTCTAATAAAAGTGTATACATTGGTGTTTGTGGATGGCGTGCTCCGCGCGATAAACTTTGCTTGAGCTTTCGACGCTCAATCGGCGCCGTCGTCAGAACCTGAACAAGCACTGGCATAACTAAACTGTCACGCAACACTTGTACCGCGCATACTTACGCGCCAACTACATAATATGTCCACAGAGTCAACAGTCTAATTCTGGCGACGGCGCGGCCGCAATCGCCTAGGCGAGATGGGCGCCGACCCAGCTGGGGCTGCTGCTGGAGGAGGATGGAATGGGAGACGCCAAACTCAAAGCTCGGTTGGGAGGCGGCGGGAGAGAGGGGAGTCGTCTGGCCACGACATCCCACGCCTGGTTCAGATTACGTCCCCTGCTGCGGTTGACTGCTGAGGAGGCGCCCAGATTCAAATTCTCAATGGCTTGGCGTCCAGCTTTGCGGATAAGCAGCGCCTCCTTCACCTGACGAATCTCGCTGTGCTGCTCCACTGCTACCACCTTTGCCTCTGAGGTGTATACAAACGTGTATACATTGGCCCCCCCCCCCCCCCCTACAGAAAAATCCTAGATCCGTGCCTGCCAGCTTGAATGGTTTGACTTGCTTTGTCCAACCCACACGACGGCCAACAGGGAAGCAACAGAAATTTCGTGATCCATCGTCTACCCATTACACTTGTGCGAGACAAAATATGTCCGGCCAAGAACACGCTGGTTGTGCACCAGTGCTATTCACTCTGGCACCTTCTTCCTACATTTTTTCGCCCGGCCTCAGCCGGGCGACACCCTAGGAGAGCTCGGCGTGCGTGCGTGCGTATGTGCGTGCGTAACGCTCTCGGATCTCGGCGTTGGAAAGACGTAGAGAAACGATCTTGGGCTCTACGAATAGGTCTCGACTCAGTGATCATTCCGCTAAGAGGAGTCGAGATTCAAAAGTTTGAATTGCGCGCGCTACAGTACCCCGACGGTCAAAACGCAAAACGGCTCTAGCTTGCTCGTCTTACGTCGTAGAGCGGCAATCGACACGTCAGGTGAAAGCTCTCGACGCGTTCTTTCATGCGACTGCAAAAGTTCTCTCAATTACGCAAACACGCACCGCGGAAAACGCCATTCTCGACATTTTGACGCTAAAATCGTAGCGCCAAAGTGTCTTGACCATTTTGAGGTACCGTACCCCGGCCGCGCCGATTTTTTCGCCGCGCCCCAGCGCGGCGAGTATATATACGGACGCTATTGTCTGTTCGTGGTTCTGTCTGTCTGTGTCACAAAACTAGACATGACGGTTAGTGCCACCCAATGGAGTCGAATGCGCTGAGTAACGTGCCGTTGTCCGTTTCTGTTGCTAATTTCCCTATTTCGAGATATTTAAAATTAAAATATGAAAATGTCAAAAATGACAATTTTATTTGCAAGTCGTATCTGCAAAGTTTTTGCTGAAATGGAAAGGGCGTAGGACGCGATGCATTTGTGACATAGTTTCGGATTTTGGAATTCACGAAATTAGGGATATTTTTAAGGGTTTTGTCAAAATTCCCAAAATTTCGAACAATTCAAACACCTTAAATTTCAAAACTTCATTGCATCGATGTATCGAGCATAGTCTGCCAAGCATTTAACAAATAGTTTCAGCAATTATAATTAACGAAATTTAGGATATTTTTAAGGATTTTGTTAAAATCCCCAAATTTCGACAATTTCAAACAGCGTAAATTTCAAAACTTCTTTTCACGGATGTGTCGAGCATAGTCTACCAAGTATTTACCAAATAGTTTCAGATTTTATAATTAACGAAATTAGGGATATTTTCAAGGGTATTGTCAAAAGTCCAAAATTTCGACAATTTCGAAAAGCTTAAATTTCATAATTTCTTTGCGGGAATGTATGGAGCATAGTCTGCCAAGCATTTAACAAATAGTTTCAGAGATTATAATTAATGAAATTTAGGATATTTTTAAGGGTTTTGTCAATATCCCCAAATTTCGACAATTTCAAACGGCTTAAATTTCAAAGTTTCTTTGCACGGAAGTATCGAGCATAGTCTGCCATGTATTTGACAAATAGTTTCGGATTTTATAATTAACGAATTTACGTATATTTTCAAGGGTATTGTTAAAATTCCCAAATTTAGACAATTTCAAATAGCTTAAATTTCAGAATGCCTTTGCATGGTTGTGTCGGGCATAGTCTGCCAACTATTTAGCAAATAGTTCTATATTTTATAATTACGAATTTAGGGATATTTTCAAGGTTGTTCTCAAAATTGCCAAATTTCGACAATTTCAAACAACTTAAATTTCAAAATATCTTTGCTTGGATGTACCGGGCGTAGTATGTCAAGTAATTATGAAACAGTTTCAGATTTTAGAATTCAAGAAATTAGGGATATTTTCAAGGGTTTTGTAAAATATGGCAGATTTCGGCATTTCCAAATGGCTATCACTAAGCAATTTTTATACTCCACAAAAAGTGTGGAGTATATAGCGATTGTGCGCGAAACGCAGTAATTTTAACCGGATGTAGCTCGCGCGTAAAGCGGCCGATTTGCAAACGGTCTTTTGCGTTGGGTAGGTCTAGAAAGGGGCTGGGGTGGAAGACCAATGGGGTCACGCTGCGGGACCCCGTTGGCGGGAAATTCAAAAATTTAAATTTTCAAAGTACTGAAAAATGGGTTACACAAGGTAGAACTCGAGAAAGTTGCATATAATGGTATATACTATCTTTTGATATGTTGTAGCCCTCGATAGTGCCGAGTCGGCAAAAAAAGAATTGGATCGCGGCGGGACCCATTTTGGCGCCAAATTTGAAAAATTCGCGATTTTTCGCTATTTTTCGACTTTGACGGGCTGCTGTGCGAGCTAGGTAGCAGCTAGAGCGGCGAGACCACTCTTGGTGCTCCTTCCCAGATGTCCTCTATCGAATGAGCCATGAACGGAGAAAATCGGTCGAAACAGAAAAAACTTTCTTACACTGCGACTTTTTCGACTCCGGTGTCGAATTTTGCGCTTTTCGCGTTTCAGCGTCTGTAGCGCTCGAATGCGTTGCCGGATCGTTCCAAAAGTGGTTTCAAACGATTCTACGTTGAAATCTGGTCCAGAAAAGTGTTTTTGACAAATTTGCAGAGCTACAGTAACCCTGCCGCGTCCATTTGAAAATTGGGTGTCGGGTCGACTTTCGCGATATTATACTCGATTTCGGGGTTTTCGGGGGCGCTGATTACGAATTTGGCATTCGTTTAGCGTTTAGATGATGTTTGAACGTACCTATTACGAATTTGCATGTTACCGTACCCCCACTGCAGAATTTCAGTTCCGGAAGTCCATAGGAAGTCATGGGTGTTGTATGTCGATTCTGGGGTATTCTGGGATGTAGATCACGAATTCGGCATTAGTTTTGCGATTGGGAGTGTCAGGAGGCCACAACAGGGGAGGAGTCACCGTGCGTAGGAGTTCAAATTTGTGGAGTATACTGCGTCCCCCGGACGACTTGCCTGGGCAAGGTTGGGCAAGGGCAAGGGCGAAATGGGTTGGGCAAGGTAGAACTCGAGAAAGTTGCATATAATGGTATATACTATCTTTTGATATGTTGTAGTACTCGATAATATCTAGCCCGCAAAAAAAGAATTGGATCGCTGCGAGACCCATTTTGGCGCCAAATTTGAAAAATTCGCGATTTTTGGTCCTTTCCCGACTTTGACGGGCTGCTGTGCGGGCTAGGTAGCAGCTAGAGCGGCGAGACTACTCTTGGTGCTCCTTCCCAGATGTCCTCTATCGAATGAGCCATGAACGGAGAAAATCGGGCGAAACACAAAAAACTTTCTTACACTGCGACTTTTTCGACTCCGGGGTCGAAAATTGCGATTTTCGCGTTTCGGCGTCTATAGCGCTCGAATGCGTTGCCGAATCGTTCCAAAAGTGGTTTCAAACGATTCTACGCTTAAATCTGGTCTAGAAAAGTGTTTTGGAAGAATTTTCGAAGCTACAGTATTCCTGCAGCGTCCGTTTGAATTGTGAGTGTCAAGTCAACTTCTGCGATATTATACTCGATTTCGGGGTTTTCGGGGGCGCTGATTACGAATTTGTTTAGCGCTTAGATGATGTTTGAACGTACTTGTGACGAATTTGTATGCTACCGTACCCCAAGTGCAGAATTTCACTTCCCCGAGTCCATAGGAAACCAGGGGTGTTGTATGTCGAATCTGAGGTATTTTGGGATGTAGATCACGAATTCAGCATTGCTTTTGCGATTGGGGGTGATACGTGACACTCCTTGAGTGTCAGATAGGCACTCCGCGTGATTGTTTTAGCCGACGGGGGCACAGAAACTCCAAGTGTTGCATTCCCGTCAAATTTGTTTGTTCCCAATTTCTTCAGTGTAGGTAAGTAGTAAGGATCGGCTTTTTGGGGGAATGTACTACGAGTTTCTGGTGGAATGTACTATGGCCGGATCTCTTTGGGGGAATGTACTACGAGTCTCTGGTGGAATGTACTGGGCGTGATTTTCCGTCAGATTCAAACTGTGGCTAAGCCTAAGGCTGTAGATTGCAGGACACAAGCCCAAGTTGCTGAGTTGCTTGCCTATACTGTGTCCGCCTACCCTTACCTACCGTTACTGTGTATGCATTGGTGGTGGGGAGAGAGGTAAAGTGGGTGCAGGGACTGAAGATGGCCACTGATCTCCACCCTTATAAGGCCAGGACCTCCTGCTGAGAGCGACTGCAGCGCCGCCTGACGGCTGTGAGGAGAAACGTGCGCAGCGCCGCCTACCGGCCAGCAGGGGAAACACGGATTCGCGAAATTTGAATTTCTGGCTGTTGCGTGCAGCCACCAGGGGGCGCCAGTAGTCTATCCGAACCGCCTCGACGCGTAGAATCCAACGGTGACCACCTCGACCCCCTCCGACCTACCACGAATGCCCTGGGGGCAAAAACGTCGCCCACGAAAGGGAGTTTCAGCATACTGACAAATTGTTAACAAATTCAAAACACATCGAAACCATATCAAATAGGGGTTCGTTTGAAGCGTCTCGGCGAAGCGAATTCAATGGCACCAATGCCGTCGCCCCCAAATTTACCATGAGCGCTATTTTTGCACTTTTTTAGCCTCAAAAATCAACTTTTTTTATTGGCTCATCCAAACATAGCGTTGTTGGGGTTCGTTTGAACCGTCTAAGCCGAAGGTTGAAAATGTCTCTAATAAGCGCACCCCCTCAACTGAGCATCTATAGCTGTGCGTGTTGCGTGAATAAGTGTCGTGTGTGCCTGCCCTCACCTATGTATGCCTACCCTTACATACCGTTACTGTGTATGTGTTGGTGGTGGGGAGAGAGGTAAAGTGGGTGCAGGGACTGAAGATGGCCGCCGATCTCCACCCTTATATGGCCAGGACCTCCTGCTGGGAGCGACAGCAGCGCCACCTGCCGGTCGTGAGGAGAAACGTGCGCAGCGCCGCCTGCCGGCCGAGAGCAGAATCGCGAGATTTGAATTTCTGGTTGCTCCGTGCAGCCACCAGGGGGCGCCAGTAGTCTATCCGAACCGCCTTGACGCGTAGAATCCAACGGTGACCACCTCAACCCCCTCCGAACTACCACGAATGCCCTGGGGGCAAAAACGTCCCCCACGAAAGGGAGTTTCAGCATACTGACAAATTGTTAACAAATTCAAAACACATCGGAACCATATCAAATAGGGGTTCGTTTGAAGCGTCTCGGCGAGGCGAATTCAATGCCACCAATGCCGTCGCCCCCAAATGTACCACGAGCGTTATTTTCACAAAAACGTGCCTCAAAAATCAACTTTTTATTGGCTCATCCAAACATAGCGTTGTAGGGGTTCGTTTGAACCGTCTCGTCGAGAAAATTACAATGGTGCTATCCGCGACCCCGTACCACGCACCACGTCCACGCGGCGGCCACGCAAACGTGGTCAGGCCACAACTTTTGATTGGATGGTCGGAACATGGCGTTGTTGGGGTTCGTTGAAACCGCCTCGACGAGAGGAATCCAATGGCGCCGTCGGCGACGACGTACCACGCACCACGTCCACGCGGGCCACGCAAACGTGGTCGGGCCATAACTCATTGCTGCCTTTGCCAAATCTAGTCGTGTTGGGGTTCGTTGAAATCGTCTCGATGAGAGGAATCGATTTATGAGGACCTTCAGACTCCATCTATCAACACACGAGGCCCCTGTAAAAGAGCATCCACTAGTACGAGGGGTCAGAGTTTTGACCTGCATATAGCCCAAGGTCAGAGTTTTGCGCCTCACGCAAGGCAAGGGATAAGATTATTGAACCTCACGCAAGGCAAGGGGTAAAGTTTTCGAACTGACGCAAAGCAAGAGGTCAGAGTTTTTGCCCTCACCTGTGCAAGGGGTTGGATTTTTGGCCCTCATACCAACTAAGGGTCAGAGTTTTGAGCCTTATGCAAAGCAAGGGGTAAGATTTTCGACCCTTAGACAAGGCAAGGGGTGAGATTTTTGACCCTCGACCACACAGAGCCCAAAAGTATAGACCCTCAACCACACAGAGCTCAAAAGTGTAGACCCTCAACCACACAGAGCCCTTTCTCGGCGAGCCAAACTGGCAAAAGTACACAGTTCACAAAGGAGAGAACAAGCAAGCCGGAGTCACAGGTGCATATCAATGTGGAAGTACGGCTGCAGCAGGATCACATCGGGTACCTTCTTGTCAGTCTGAGCGGCCTTCTCTGCAGTCTTCTCTGCGGCCTTTTCTTCAGTCATCTCAGAAGCCTTCTCTGCAGCCTTGTCCTCACTCTTCTCTTCCACCTTCTTCTTGCCAGGAGCCTTGGGACGTTTGAAGGGGGCTTCCTCAATCTCCTTGTAGAGCTTGTCATTGTTGGAGATGCCCGCCTTGGCCTTGATTGGCACCCGTTTCCGAGGCCCCTTATTGAATGAGGGGTGGTTGACCAGCAGGTCCGTGTCGCCCACTGGAACAGGAGGCAGCTGCGAGTCGAGGCTGTAGGAAGGAAGCTGCGAGTTGAGGCCATAGGAAGGAGCCTGGGAAGCCATCTCGGAAGGCGGAGTGGAGAACTCTTGCAGGAGCTGATCAAATGGAGGAGCAAGAAATGAAGCAACTGTAGAAATCACCCCAACTCTCTGCTTTTATCCACCCTTTGCTTCGTGGCCAACCAATCAGCATCCAGGACTTCACAACACGGTTTGGAGCTGACTCGGAGCCAGTTCATTTTGACTCGGAGCTGTTTTGGAGTCAGCTCAAAGCTGACTCAGAGCCGGTTCTACCAGCCGTAGTGTCTGTGTGGGGTACGGCTGAGTGCCATCTCTGCAGAGCTGCCACACACTGCCCCCAGTGGTAGCTGAGAACTGACTCGGAGCCAATCCATACTGACTCGGAGCCGGTTCATTTTGACTCGGAGCTGGTTCTACTGGCTGTAGTTCCTGTGGGGCAGGCAGGCGCATGCCATCTTGGCTGGGCTGCCACGCACTGCCTCAGGACTGGCTCGGAGCCAATTCATACTGAATCGGAGCCGAATCCCTGCCGAATCAGAGCTGAATCCCTGCCGAATCGGAGCCGAATCCCTGCCGAATCGGAGCTGACTCGGAGCTTGCAAGTACCTGCTGTTTTGCATCGCCTTGCAGGGGTAAGAGCAGTGTATGGATTCAGTTCGTAGGAGGTTGTGTCTGACATTGTGTAGTATGTAGTGTGTCCATCCACTGACAAACTCAGGATATGATTCATCAACAACGAAGCACCTGACAACAGTACAGCACAACACAATTCAGAGGCCTCACAAAAAGTAACCAGTACGAGGAGCCCTCTTCTTCACGTCAGTCACATTTGGCGGCAAATCCTTTGCAAGTTGCACATCTGTCGCACGAGTAAGATAATCATCATCATCATCACTAGAGCCACCATCGTCATCACCAGCCACATCACCACTACCGTCACCACCAGTGCCATCTGCAAAGAGGTCATCAATAATGTCGCGGTTATCACGGATGAGCTTCTTGACCAGCGGCCTCCTTTCTTTCCAGGCCTTCACACCAGCTTCTTCTTCATCATAGTCCTCTTGCCCGATGAGTCGGTCCTTGGTCAGGTTAATCTTGTGCATCATGTCGCTGTGCTCGAGCAGAACGGCAGCCTCCTGTATCCACTCAACACTGTTGGAGATGTCACGAGCCAATGCTGACATGACCTTTTCGTCCGTGAGTATCTGATCAGGTGACTTGTCTTCCAGCGAGTCTCTCAGCTTGATGCAGGCATTGGTGAGCAGCCGCCGCCACACCTTCGTTTCACCAAGCCCCTCTTCGTCATCCAACGTCTTCTAACCGCGACATTATTGATGACCTCTTTGCAGATGGCACTGGTGGTGACGGTAGTGGTGATGTGGCTGGTGATGACGATGGTGGCTCTAGTGATGATGATGATGATTATCTTACTCGTGCGACAGATGTGCAACTTGCGAAGGATTTGCCGCCAAATGTGACTGATGTGACGAAGAGGGCTCCTCGTACTGGTTACTTTTTGTGAGGCCTCTGAATTGTGTTGTGCTGTACTGTTGTCAGGTGCTTCGTTGTTGATGAATCATATCCTGAGTTTGTCAGTGGATGGACACACTACATACTACACAATGTCAGACACAACCTCCTACGAACTGAATCCATACAATGCTCTTACCCCTGCAAGGCAATGCAAAACAGCAGGTACTTGCAAGCTCCGAGTCAGCTCCGATTCGGCAGGGATTCGGCTCCGATTCGGCAGGGATTCGGCTCCGATTCGGCAGGGATTCAGCTCCGAGTCAGTATGAATTGGCTCCGAGCCAGTCCTGAGGCAGTGCGTGGCAGCCCAGCCAAGATGGCATGCGCCTGCATGCCCCACAGGAACTACAGCCAGTAGAACCAGCTCCGAGTCAAAATGAACCAGCTCCGAGTCAGTATGGATCGGCTCCGAGTCAGTTCTCAGCTACCACTGGGGGCAGTGTGTGGCAGCTCTGCAGGGATGGCACTCAGCCGTACCCCACACAGACACTAGGGCTGGTAGAACCGGCTCAGAGTCAGCTTTGAGCTGACTCCAAAACAGCTCCGAGTCAAAATGAACTGGCTCCGAGTCAGCTCCAAACCGTGTTGTGAAGTCCTGGGTGCTGATTGGTTGGCCACGAAGCAAAGGGTGGATAAAAGCAGAGAGTTGGGGTGATTTCTACAGTTGCTTCATTTCTTGCTCCTCCATTTGATCAGCTCCTGCAAGAGTTCTCCACTCCGCCTTCCGAGATGGCTTCCCAGGCTCCTTCCTATGGCCTCAACTCGCAGCTTCCTTCCTACGGCCTCGACTCGCAGCTGCCTCCTGTTCCAGTGGGCGACACGGACCTGCTGGTCAACCACCCCTCATTCAACAAGGGGCCTCGGAAACGGGTGCCAATCAAGGCCAAGGCGGGCATCTCCAACAATGACAAGCTCTACAAGGAGATTGAGGAAGCCCCCTTCAAACGTCCCAAGGCTCCTGGCAAGAAGAAGGTGGAAGAGAAGAGTGAGGACAAGGCTGCAGAGAAGGCTTCTGAGATGACTGAAGAAAAGGCCGCAGAGAAGACTGCAGAGAAGGCCGCTCAGACTGACAAGAAGGTACCCGATGTGATCCTGCTGCAGCCGTACTTCCACATTGATATGCACCTGTGACTCCTGCTTGCTTGTTCTCTCCTTTGTGAACTGTGTACGTTGGCCAGTTTGGCTCGCCGAGAAAGGGCTCTGTGTGGTTGAGGGTCTACACTTTTGAGCTCTGTGTGGTTGAGGGTCTATACTTTTGGGCTCTGTGTGGTTGAGGGTCAAAAATCTCACCCCTTGCCTTGTCTAAGGGTCGAAAATCTTACCCCTTGCTTTGCATAAGGCTCAAAACTCTGACCCTTAGTTGGTATGAGGGCCAAAAATCCAACCCCTTGCACAGGTGAGGGCAAAAACTCTGACCTCCTGCTTTGCGTCAGTTTGAAAACTTTACCCCTTGCCTTGCGTGAGGTTCAATAATCTTATCCCTTGCTTTGCATAAGGCTCAAAACTCTGACCCTTAGTTGGTATGAGGGCCAAAAATCCAACCCCTTGCACAGGTGAGGGCAAAAACTCTGACCTCTTGCTTTGCGTCAGTTCGAAAACTTTACCCCTTGCCTTGCGTGAGGTTCAATAATCTTATCCCTTGCCTTGCGTGAGGCGCAAAACTCTGACCTTGGGCTATATGCAGGTCAAAACTCTGACCCCTCGTACTAGTGGATGCTCTTTTACAGGGGCCTCGTGTGTTGATAGATTGAGTCTGAAGGTCCTCATAAATCGATTCCTCTCATCGAGACGATTTCAACGAACCCCAACACGACTAGATTTGGCAAAGGCAGCAACGAGTTATGGCCCGACCACGTTTGCGTGGCCCGCGTGGACGTGGTGCGTGGTACGTCGTCGCCGACGGCACCATTGGATTCCTCTCGTCGAGGCGGTTTCAACGAACCCCAACAACGCCATGTTCCGACCATCCAATCAAAAGTTGTGGCCTGCCCACGTTTGCGTGGCCGCCGCGTGGACGTGGTGCGTGGTACGGGGTCGCGGATAGCACCATTGTAATTTTCTCGTCGAGACGCTTCAAACGAACCCCTACAACGCCATGTTTGGATGAGCCAATCAAAAGTTGATTTTTGAGGCACGATTTTGCGAAAATAACGCTGGTGGTACATTTGGGGGTGACGGCATTGGTGCCATTGAATTCGCCTCGCCGAGACGCTTATGTACCGCTTATGTAAGAGAACGTACCGTCCAAGAAGCCGCCTATGCTTCAGCACACCGTCCCAAAGAGAACCAACCGTCCGAGAAGCCGCCTATGCTTCAGCACACCGTCCCAAACAAGCACTCCTTACTACTTAGGTAGAACTAGGGTCTAAAGCCGGGGGTGGGCCTAAGCAGATGCCATACACTTAGAGGCCGATGTGGCACAAGTGACGCGTTGGAGCAGGCTGTACTGACCGCTGACTGTCTATAGCCACTCACAATGTAGAATGCCAGGGGCGCCCCAATTGTACAGGCGCGCCTTATCTACGCTACACAGCGGGGGCTCCCCCGCTGGGGTGGACGGCGTCGGTGCTATAGTGCGATGCTCCTATAATTCGGTTCGATTGCGCGTGCGTAGACGCCTTTCTCAGCGCGTCTTATATGAACGGCGTACTGTAGGCGCAGCAAAATCAATGGCGGACGGTATTTTCGGAATTTCGCGAAATTTTGCAGAGCGTGAGTATTCGTCCAAAATGAGCTTAAATACACCGCAAATTGCCAAACAAACGACGGATTCGCGTTCTGCGGCGTCAGAAAGCCCAGACACAACTGTCAACGCAATTTTGAAAATTCGACCCCGAGACCCAATTTTTGGCCAGCCGGGTGCCGAAAGCAGGGTAAAGGCGTAAAAAATCGCAAAACAAACACCGGATTCGTGTTCAGCGTCGTCGGAAACCCCAGAAACAAGTGAAAACACAATTTCGAAAATTTGACCCCGGGATTCAACAAGCTGTTTTAAAAAAGTTGAGTTGTTTTATTAATACAGAGTGGTTTGTGAGTGTTTTAAAGTGGAAGAGTAAAAGAGTGGATACTTTTGTAAAGTGTTTCGAAGCCTTTCCGATATGACGCGCGCCCGCCCGGAGTCCACTATTCATGCGCTACTTCTGACACGCTCCTTTCTGAGGGGTTCTTGCAGGGCAACATTGGGATCGCCCGGGATTAATTTTTTGAGCAAGGCACACGCATTTCTGAGCGGTTGTTGCAAGGCAACATTGGGATCGCCCGGGATTAATTTCTTTAGCAGACAAAGTTGTTCGTACGACAAGAGTTAAAAAAACAAAAGTATTTCTTTAGGAATGACCGCTCAACAACTGTCTCAACGTAAGCTTTCAAACGGTCGAACGAATGCCGCTCTACAACGTACGGCGAGCGAGTTAGGGCCGATTTGCTGTTTGAACCTTTGAGTTACTGTAGCTCGCGAAATTCAAACTTTTGAATCTCGACTTCTCTTAAAGGAATGATCAGTGTGCCGAAAGCTGTTCAGCGTGCTCAAGATCGTCTCTCTACGATGGAAGACGAGCGAGTTAGAGAAGTTGTGCGTTTTGAACCGTTGGGTTACTGTAGCTCGCGATATTCAAACTTTTGAGTTTCGACCAATCGAAGAACAAAGATCAATGAGTCGAGAGCTATCCAACAGACTCAAGATCGTCTATCTACGACGCACGCTGAGCGAGGTAGGGCGATTTCTGTGCTAAAAACGCGAGAATGTCACTTTTCGTGTTGCGTGTTTGCGTAATTTAAAAAATGTTTTATGCCAAACGAACGACCGCGTCGAGACCTTTTAGTAGACCTATCGCACGCCGCTCTACGACGTAAGACGAGCGAGTTAGAGCCGCTTTGCTGTTTCAACATTTGAGTTACTGTAGCTCGCGAAATTCAAACTTTTGAATCTCGACTTCTCTTAACGGAATGATCAGTGTGCCGAAACCTATTCAACGACCTCAAGATCGTCTCTTTACGACGGAAGACGAGCGAGTTAGAGAAGTTTTGCGTTTTGAACCTTTGGGTTACTGTAGCGCGCGAAATTCAAACTTTTGGGTTTCGACCAATAGAAGAACAAATGATCAGTGAGTCGAGAGCTATCCAACCAACTTAAGACCGTCTCTCTACGACGCACGCTGAGTGAGTTAGAGCGATTTCTGTGTCAAAAACGCGAGAATGTCGCTTTTTGTGGTGCGTGTTTGCGTAATTAAAAAAAATTGTAATACCAAACGAAAGAGCACGTCGAGACCTTTTAGTTGAGCTATCGCACGCCGCTCTACGACGTAAGACGAGCGAGTTACAGCCGTTTTCCGTTTTGACCTTCGGGTTACTGTAGCGCGCGCAATTCAAACTTTTGAATTTCGAAGTCTCTTAGCGACATTACCAGTGAGTCGAGACCTTTCCGTAGAGCCCAAGATCTCCTTCCTACGACGTTCCAACGCCGAGATCTGAGAGCGTGACGAACGAACGGACGGACGCACGAACGGACGATAAGCTCTCGTAGGGGTTCGCCCGGCTGAGGCCGGGCGAAAAAATTCGGCGCGGCCGGGATACGGTACCTCAAAATGGTCAAGACACTTCGTCTAGACCAACTTTTGACGTAGAACACGATGCAATGGTCAATTTGGCGCTAAAGGCACGCTGTCCAGCCCAAAAATCCACTCAACGTAGAAAATTTGGATTTTCCGCTCGGGACCCAGGACTTTTGTGACCGCGGATCTCCCGAACGGCGAGACCGATCTCGGCGGTTTTGGTGTCAAATGAAAGGTAATATAAGTGTCCAGGTCAGAAATTAAATTGGCGAGGATCCACCGTCGCAAACTCGAGTTACGATTTTTTAAAGGTCGGAAAAAAATTTTAAATTTTGAATTTTCTACCGTACTCCCGCGTCGGACCACTTAGGGAACCCATTCCGGCGATGTCGCCTAGAGGACCCAAAGGCCTACAACATATCCAAAAATGATCAAATTCGAGCCACTTTTGCGAAAGTTATGGCGTTCTTTTTTTTTTTTTGAACCGGAAAATTTGAATTTTTGAATTTTCGCAAAATTCTTCCACCACCGAAATTTTTTCACCCTCCGAGCACGCTGCGCGTCGTCATAAGCTATCTTTTAAAAAAAATTTGGCTCCCTAGGTGCTTCGTAGCGAGCGCCAGGCCTGTTGGTGTTAACTGTGGGCTTTACCGCTCCTATAGCACTCCTTCGCTTTTCAAGGGGGGTCCCTCCCTCCCGTCACGCTCCGGGACCCCGTTGGCGGGAAATTCAAAAATTTAAATTTTCAAAGTACTGAAAAATGGGTTAAACAAGGTAGAACTCGAAAAAGTTGCATATAATGGTATATACTATCTTTTGATATGTTGTAGTACTCGATAGTGCCGAACACGCAAAAAAAGAATTGGATCGCTGCGGGACCCATTTTGGCGCCAAATTTGAAAAATTCGCGATTTTTGGCCCCAGGTCGACTTTGACGGGCTGCTGTGCGAGCTAGGTAGGAGCTAGAGCGGCGAGACCACTCTTGGTGCTCCTTCCCAGATGTCCTCTATCGAATGAGCCATGAACGGAGAAAAACGGGCGAAACACAAAAAACTTTCTTACACTGCGACTTTTTGGACTCCGGGGTCGAGAATTGCGATTTTCGCATTTCGGCGTCTATAGCGCTCGAATGCGTTGCCGAATCGTTCCAAAAGTAGTTTCAAACGATTCTACGTTGAAATCTGGTCCAGCAAAGTGTTTTTGACAAATTCGCAGAGCTACAGTAACCCTGCCGCGTCTATTTGAATATTGGGTGTCGGGTCGACTTTCGCGATATTATACTCGATTTCGGGGTTTTCGGGGGCGCTGATTACGAATTTGGCATCCGTTTAGCGTTTGGATGATGTTTGAATGTACCTACGATGAATTTGCATGCTACCGTACCCCAAGTGCAGAATTTCGGTTCCTGGAGTCCATAGGAAGTTAGGGGTGTTGTATGTCGATTCTGGGGTATTTTGGGATGTAGATCACGAATTTGGCATTACTTTTGCGATTGGGAGTGCCAGGAGGCCACAACAGGCGAGGAGTCACCGTGCGTAGGAGTTCAAATTTGTGGAGTATACTGCGTCCCCCGGACGACTTGCCTGGTTTTCCATGGATGTGTCGTGCAACGTATGTTTTGCCACCTATTCGATCGAACACGAAACGCGGCAATTACCGTGCGGTTCAGCAATCTACAGCAACGGTACCGTACCCGTCCGCATTTGTGACCCAAAAGAAATGGCGTCGTCCCATTTAGACCCTCTTCATTCCAAAGTGAACCTGCGGCGAACATTCCTGATCCATTTATGGATCAGTACCCACCAATACGAATCTTATAGGCAACGATTGCCCAAGTATGGCATAATCTTTATTTGGAACTCGAGGTTACTGCGGCGAAACTCCCCGAAGAAATGCTCAACTTTCTATTCTGACGCACTATTGAATATACTTTAAATGCACAAAACACTATGCAATGCCAATCAACCATCATCGGGTACCCAGTTTTTACTCTAAGCTTGTTTGAATCCCGGGGTCAAATTCTCGAATTTGAGTTTTAACTTGTTTCGGGGGTTTTCGACGACGCTGAACACGAATGTGTTTGTTTTGCGATTTCGGACGCCGCTACCCTGATTTCGGCGCCCGGCCGTCCAAAAATTGGATCCCGGGGTCGAATTTTTATACTCCACAAAAAATGTGGAGTATATAGCGTTTGTGCGCGAAACGCAGAAAATTACAGTCAACGGCGTTCGCGCGTGAAGCGGCCGATTTGCAAACGGTCTTTTGCGTTGGGTAGGCCTAGTGGGTGGGCAACCTGCACGACAAATGGGGTCACGCTGCGGGACCCGGTTGGCGGGAAATTCAAAAATTTAAATAATCAAAGTACTGAAAATTGGGTTGGGCAAGGTAGAACTCGAAAAAGTTGCATATAATGGTATATACTATCTTTTGATATGTTGTAGTACTCAATAGGGCCGAGGGTGCAAAAAAAGAATTGGATCGCTGCGGGACCCATTTTGGCGCCAAATCTGAAAAATTCGCGATTTTTGGCCCCAGGTCGACTTTGACGGGCTGCTGTGCGAGCTAGGTAGCAGCTAGAACGGCGAGACCACTCTTGGTGCTCCTTCCCAGATGTCCTCTATCGAATGAGCCATGAACGGAGAAAATCGGGCGAAACACAAAAAACTTTCTTACACTGCGACTTTTTCGACTCCGGGGTCGAAAATTGCGATTTTCGCATTTCGGCGTCTATAGCGCTCGAATGCGTTGCCGAATTGTTCCAAAAGTGGTTTCAAACGATTCTGCGCTTAAATCTGGCCCAGAAAAGTATTTTTGAAAAATTTGCAGAGCTACAGTATCCCTGCCGCGTCGGTTTGAATTTTGGGCGTCGGGTTGACTTTGCCAATATTATGCTCGATTTCGGGGTTTTCGGGGGCGCTGATTACGAATTTGGCATCCGTTCAGTGTCTAGATGATGTTTGAACGTACCTACGACGAATTTGTATGTTACCGTACCCCAAGTGCTGAATTCCAGTTCCCGGAGTCCATAGGAAATTAGGGGTGTTGTATGTCGATTCCGGGGTTTTCGGGGGCGCTAATTTCGAATTCGGCATTAGTTTTGCATTCCGATACGTCAGCAGGCCAAAACAGCATAGGAGTCACTATGCGTAGGAGTTCAAATTTGTGGAGTATACTGCGTCCCCCGGACGACTTGCCTGGTCTAAATTGAGTTGACAGTTGTTTCTGGGGTATTCAACAGTGCTGAACGCGAATCCAGCGTTTATTTTGCCATTTGGGCTTCCTTTGGTCTGCTTTAGGCGGCAGAACGCGCCCAAACACGCCCAAACTTGTCCGAAAAAGTTCAAACCAGACCAAATATGTCCAAACAAGTACAAACATGTCCAAACTTGTACAACATTGTTCGAACAATCTCGAAGACACTGAACTCGAAACCGGCCTTTGTTTCCGTGAAGGCTTATTACCGAGTAGCGAGACGAGCGACAGTCTGCTTTGCTTCGGAACTAGCGGAGTGCCACCCTGAAGGCAGGGTTACCAGACGTACTACTTTTAGTAGTACAGTACTGATTTGTGAAGGCTGTTACTACATTATTTTGAAATGTACTACTGTACTACCTTTGTACTACTTTTTTAGAGGCGTACTGCTTTCAGTACCCAAGTACATACCCCAGCGTGCACTTCTGAGCTACAAAATTTTTGCCTGCGGCCCAATTATATAGCAATTTTCCAACGGAAAAGACTGAAATCGGTAAGAATTTTTGCCTACGGCGCTAATTTAGAGCAGTTTGCTAATAGAAGAGCTCAAATCGGCAAGAAGTTTCGCCTGCGGGCGCTATTTAAGCAAACTTTCTTAATGGAAGAGACTGAAATCGGTAGAAATCTTCGCCTGCGGCGCTATTTTAGAGCAGCTTGCCTATTAGTAGAATAGATCGAAAGTGGCAAAAAAGTTTCGCCTGAGTTGCAATTTTAAATCAATTTTCTAATGGAAGAGACCGGAGATGGATAGAAGTTTTTGCCTCCGGCGCTATTTTGGAGCAATCTGAAAGTCGGGAGAGCCCAAAATGGTTGATCACTATTGTCAGCGGCGCCATTTTGGAGCGACGATTTTCGCCTGCGGAGCAAAATTTCGTAGCATCTTTGGTCCCCCCCCCCCCCCTGCAACCGCTATTGGGCTAACGGTCATCGAAACTTTGTCTACTACTTTTCCATTTTCCGAAATCTCGTAACCCTGCCCTGAAGGTCCCCTTCAGCGTTAAATTGGTTATTGTTCTGGGCGAATTTCGCTATGGTGGGCGCACAATTTGTTTCTTTTTCTAGGAAAAACGATAAACAAGCCTCACATAGGCATTGGATCTAATCGCTTCGATAACACTCTCGGATTTGCACACAGTTCTATTTTTCACCCACTGTACAACACCACAACAAGCACAAATACAACAAAAGCACAACACAATACAGTATACTGTAAGCATTAGGCGGGATACTGTAGCGATTCTTGCAAAATTCTGAGGCAGAGCGCTTCCTTGCCTGTGACGGGTGACTTAACCCTCCGAAAACCCTACGACTGAAGTTGGTTGATGTCGTTGTCGTATTTCCTGTAAAAATTCGTCAAAATGTGTAGGATTGACGTGAAATTGATGTGAAATTATGTGAAATGATGAAGTGGTGCCCCCGCCACATTGAAATTTCGAAAATATTCGCCCGCGGCGCTACATTTGGCTATTTCTAAACATAAATATGCGACTTTTGGCCGTTTTCAAACCAGGCAAGTCGTCCGGGGGACGCAGTATACTCCACAAATTTGAACTCCTACGCACGGTGACTCCTCTCCTGTTGTGGCCTCCTGACACTCCCAATCGCAAAACTAATGCCGAATTCGTGATCCACATCCCAGAATACCCCAGAATCGACATACTGTACAACACCCCTAACTTCCTATGGACTCGCAGAACCAAAATTCTGCTCTTGGGGTACAGTAGCATGCGAATTCGTCATAGGTATGGTTAAGCATCATCTAAACGCTAAACGAATGCCAAATTCGTAATTAGCGCCCCCGAAAACCCCGAAATCGAGTATAATGTCGCGAAAGTCGACCCGACACCCAATATTCAAATGGACGCGGCAGGGTTACTGTAGCTCTGCAAATTTGCCAAAAACAGTTTTCTGGACCAGATTTCAACGTAGAATCGTTTGAAACCACTTTTGAACCGCTTCGGCAACGCATTCGAGCGCTACAGACGCTGAAACGCGAAAAGCGCAATTTTTTACCCCGGAGTCAAAAAAGTTCCACCAAGATAACTTTTTTGTGTCTCAACCGATTTTCTCCGTTCATAGCTCATTCGATCGAGGGCATCTGGGAAGGAGCACCAAAAGCGGTCTCGCGGCTCTAGCTGCTACCTATCGCGCACAACAAACCGTCAAAGTTGGAAAATAGCGAAAATTCGCGAATTTTTCAAATTTGGCGCCAAAATGGGTCCCGCAGCGATCCAATTCTTTTTTTGCGGGCTAGATATTATCGAGTACTACAACATATCAAAAGATAGTATATACCATTATATGCAACTTTTTTGAGTTCTACCTTGCTCAACCCATTTTTCAGTACTTTGAAAATTTAAATTGTTGAATTTCCCGCCAACGGGGTCCCGGAGCGTGACCCCATTCGTCTTGCAGGTTGGCCCACCCACTAGGCCTACCCAACGCAAAAGACCGTTTGCAAATCGGCCGCTTCACGTGCGAGCTACATCCGTTGCAATTTTCTGCGTTTCGCGCACAAACGCTATATACTCCACACTTTTTGTGGAGTATAAAAACCAGGCCGCAGGCGAAAATTCGGCCATATTTAAGGGCCGCAGGCGAAAATTTGGGCCGCAGGCCCAAAAATTCAAATCGAAACGCAAAATACTACCAAATTCCCACTCCCCCGCCCGAACCTAGGAATCTCGCACATCACCTGGCACCACTTCAGACGCTTTCCACGCATACTGTAGTAACTAAAAAAATTCAAAAATTCAAAAAACCACCTGCAAATGGCGGCCAGTAATTTCGCAGCGAACTCCTCGAGCAATACATTGTCCTGTTCTTCGGTTCAGTTACATATACTCGAAGATTCGCTGCAATTACTTGGCCGCCATTTGCAGGTGGTTTTTTGAATTTTTGAATTTTTTTAGTTACTACAGTATGCGTGGAAAGCGTCGAAAGTGGTGCCAGGCGATGTGCGAGATTCCGAGGTTTTTGGGGCGGGGAGTGGGAATTTGGTAGTATTTTGCGTTTCGATTCGGTTTTTGGGCCTGCGGCCCAAATTTTCGCCTGCGGCCCTTAAATATGGCCGAATTTTCGCCTGCGGCCTGGTTTTTTATACTCCACAAAAAATGTGGAGTATATAGCGTTTGTGCGCGAAACGCAGTAATTTGGACCGGATGGCGTTCGCGCGTGAAGCGGCCGATTTCCAAACGGTCTTTTGCGTTGGGTAGGTCTAGTAAGGGGCCAGGGTGGAAGACCAATGGGGTCACGCTGCGGGACCCCGTTGGCGGGAAATTCAAAAATTTAAATTTTCAAAGTACTGAAAAATGGGTTGGGCAAGGTAGAACTCGAAAAAGTTGCATATAATGGTATACACTATCTTTTGATATGTTGTAGTACTCGATAGGACCGAGGGTGCAAAAAAAGAATTGGATCGCTGCGGGACCCATTTTGGCGCCAAATTTGAAAAATTCGCGATTTTTGGTCCTTTTACGACTTTGACGGGCTGCTGTGCGGGCTAGGTAGCAGCTAGAGCGGCGAGACCACTTTTGTTGCTCCTTCCCAGATGTCCTCTATCGAATGAGCCATGAACGAAGAAAATCGGTCGGAACACAAAAAAGTTATCTTGGTGGAAGTTTTTTGACTCCGGGGGCGAAAATTGCGATTATCGCGTTACGGCGTCTGTAGCGCTCGAATGCACCGCCGAGTCGTTCCAAAAGTAGTTTCAAACGATTCTACGCTTAAATCTGGTCTAGAAAACTGTTTTTGGCAAATTTGCAGAGTTACAGTAACCCTGCCGCGTCCATTTGAATATTGGGTGTCGGTTCGACTTTCGCGACATTATACTCGATTTCGGGGTTTTCGGGGGCGCTGATTACGAATTTGGCATCCGTTCAGTGTTTAGATGGTGTTTGCACATACCTATGACGAATTTGTGTGCTACCGTACGTACCCCAAGTGCTGAATTTCAGTTCCCGGAGTCCATAGGAAGCTAGGTGTGTTGTATGTCGAATCTGGGGTATTTCAGGATGTAGATCACTAATTCAGCATTGCTTTTGCGATTGGGGGTGCCAGGAGGCCACAACAGCAGAGGAGTGACCGTGCGTAGGAGTTCAAATCTGTGGAGTATACTGTGTCCCCCTGTACGACTTGCCTGGTTTTTACCTAAATTAAGCGACTTGTGGCTCTTTTTGGCCCATTTTTGCAAAATTTTCGTACTTTTGACAATTTTAGGTCATTTGCCCCCCCCCCCCCCCCCCAACCTAGGCACGACCACGGACCAAAAACGGCCAAAAGTCGCATATTTATGTTTAGAAATAGCCAAAATGTAGCGCCGCGGGCGAATATTTTCGAAATTTCAATGTGGCGGGGGCACCACTTCACATCATTTCACATAATTTCACATCAATTTCACGTCAATCCTACACATTTTGACGAATTTTTACAGGAAATACGACAACGACATCAACCAACTTCAGTCGAGGGTTTTGGAAGGGGTCAAGTCTACTGTCACAGGCAAGGAAGCGCTCTGCCTCAGAATTTTGGAAGAATCGCTACAGTATCCCGCCTAATGCTTACAGTATACTGTATTGTGTTGTGCTTTTGTTGTATTTGTGCTTGTTGTGGTGTTGTACAGTGGGTGAAAAATAGAACTGTGTGCAAATCCGAGAGTGTTATCGAAGCGATTAGATCCAATGCCTATGTGAGGCTTGTTTATTGTTTTTCTTGACAAAAAGAAACAAATTGTGCGCCCACCATAGCGAAATTCGCCCAGAACAAGAACTAGTTGAACGCTGAAGGGGACCTTCAGGGCAGGGTTACCAGATTTCGGAAATGGAAAAGTAGTACACAAAGTTTCGATGACCGTTAGCCCAATAGCGGTTGCAGGGGGGGGGGGGGACCAAGATGCTACGAAATTTTGCTCCGCAGGCGAAAATCGTTGCTTCAAAATGGCGCCGCTGACAACAGTGATCAACCATTTTGGGCTTTCCTGACATTAGATTGCTCCAAAATAGCGCCGCAGGCAAAAACTTCTATCGATTTCGGTCTCTTCCATTAGAAAATTGATTTAAAATTGCACCGCAGGCGAAACTTTTTTGCCACTTTTGATCTATTCTAGTAATAGGCAAGCTGCTCTAAAATAGCGCCGCAGGCGAAGATTTCTACCGATTTCAGTCTCTTCCATTAGAAAGTTGCTCTAAAATAGCGCCGCAGGCGAAACTTCTTGCCGATTTGAGCTCTTCTATTAGCAAACTGCTCTAAATTAGCGCCGTAGGCAAAAATTCTTACCGATTTCAGTCTTTTCCGTTGGAAAATTGCTATATAATTGGGCCGCAGGCAAAAATTTTGTAGCTCAGAAGTGCACGCTGGGGTATGTACTTGGGTACTGAAAGCAGTACGCCTCTAAAAAGTAGTACAAAGGTAGTACAGTAGTACATTTCAAAATAATGTAGTAACAGCCTTCACAAATCAGTACTGTACTACTAAAAGTAGTACGTCTGGTAACCCTGCTTCAGGGTGGCACTCCGCTTGTTCCGAAGCAAAGCAGACTGTCGCTCGTCTCGCTACTCGGTAATAAGCCTTCACGGAAACAAACGCCGGATTCGTGTTCAGTGTCTACGACAATGTTCGAACAAGTTCGGACAAGTTTGGAAATGTTTGAACATGTTTGGACATATTTGGACACGTTTGAACATGTTCGGACAAGTTTGGGCGTGTTTGGGGCGTGTTCTGCCGCCTAAAGCAGACCAAAGGAAGCCCAAATGGCAAAATAAACGCTGGATTCGCGTTCAGCACTGTTGAATACCCCAGAAACAACTGTCAACTCAATTTAGACCAGGCAAGTCGTCCGGGGGACGCAGTATACTCCACAAATTTGAACTCCTACGCATAGTGACTCCTATGCTGTTTTGGCCTGCTGACGTATCGGAATGCAAAACTAATGCCGAATTCGAAATTAGCGCCCCCGAAAACCCCGGAATCGACATACAACACCCCAAATTTCCTATGGACTCCGGGAACTGGAATTCAGCACTTGGGGTACGGTAACATACAAATTCGTCGTAGGTACGTTCAAACATCATCTAGACACTGAACGGATGCCAAATTCGTAATCAGCGCCCCCGAAAACCCCGAAATCGAGCATAATATTGGCAAAGTCAACCCGACGCCCAAAATTCAAACCGACGCGGCAGGGATACTGTAGCTCTGCAAATTTTTCAAAAATACTTTTCTGGGCCAGATTTAAGCGCAGAATCGTTTGAAACCACTTTTGGAACAATTCGGCAACGCATTCGAGCGCTATAGACGCCGAAATGCGAAAATCGCAATTTTCGACCCCGGAGTCGAAAAAGTCGCAGTGTAAGAAAGTTTTTTGTGTTTCGCCCGATTTTCTCCGTTCATGGCTCATTCGATAGAGGACATCTGGAAGGAGCACCAAGAGTGGTCTCGCCGTTCTAGCTGCTACCTAGCTCGCACAGCAGCCCGTCAAAGTCGACCTGGGGCCAAAAATCGCGAATTTTTCAGATTTGGCGCCAAAATGGGTCCCGCAGCGATCCAATTCTTTTTTGCACCCTCGGCCCTATTGAGTACTACAACATATCAAAAGATAGTATATACCATTATATGCAACTTTTTCGAGTTCTACCTTTGCCCAACCCAATTTTCAGTACTTTGATTATTTAAATTTTTGAATTTCCCGCCAACCGGGTCCCGCAGCGTGACCCCATTTGTCGTGCAGGTTGCCCACCCACTAGGCCTACCCAACGCAAAAGACCGTTTGCAAATCGGCCGCTTCACGCGCGAACGCCGTTGACTGTAATTTTCTGCGTTTCGCGCACAAACGCTATATACTCCACATTTTTTGTGGAGTATAAAAATTCGACCCCGGGATCCAATTTTTGGACGGCCGGGCGCCGAAATCAGGGTAGCGGCGTCCGAAATCGCAAAACAAACACATTCGTGTTCAGCGTCGTCGAAAACCCCCGAAACAAGTTAAAACTCAAATTCGAGAATTTGACCCCGGGATTCAAACAAGCTTAGAGTAAAAACTGGGTACCCGATGATGGTTGATTGGCATTGCATAGTGTTTTGTGCATTTAAAGTATATTCAATAGTGCGTCAGAATAGAAAGTTGAGCATTTCTTCGGGGAGTTTCGCCGCAGTAACCTCGAGTTCCAAATAAAGATTATGCCATACTTGGGCAATCGTTGCCTATAAGATTCGTATTGGTGGGTACTGATCCATAAATGGATCAGGAATGTTCGCCGCAGGTTCACTTTGGAATGAAGAGGGTCTAAATGGGACGACGCCATTTCTTTTGGGTCACAAATGCGGACGGGTACGGTAGCGTTGCTGTAGATTGCTGAACCGCACGGTAATTGCCGCGTTTCGTGTTCGATCGAATAGGTGGCAAAACATACGTTGCACGACACATCCATGGAAAACCAGGCAAGTCGTCCGGGGGACGCAGTATACTCCACAAATTTGAACTCCTACGCACGGTGACTCCTCGCCTGTTGTGGCCTTTTTTTTTTTTTTTTTTCCTGGCACTCCCAATCGCAAAAGTAATGCCAAATTCGTGATCTACATCCCAAAATACCCCAGAATCGACATACAACACCCCTAACTTCCTATGGACTCCAGGAACCGAAATTCTGCACTTGGGGTACGGTAGCATGCAAATTCATCGTAGGTACATTCAAACATCATCCAAACGCTAAACGGATGCCAAATTCGTAATCAGCGCCCCCGAAAACCCCGAAATCGAGTATAATATCGCGAAAGTCGACCCGACACCCAATATTCAAATAGACGCGGCAGGGTTACTGTAGCTCTGCGAATTTGTCAAAAACACTTTGCTGGACCAGATTTCAACGTAGAATCGTTTGAAACTACTTTTGGAACGATTCGGCAACGCATTCGAGCGCTATAGACGCCGAAATGCGAAAATCGCAATTCTCGACCCCGGAGTCCAAAAAGTCGCAGTGTAAGAAAGTTTTTTGTGTTTCGCCCGTTTTTTCTCCGTTCATGGCTCATTCGATAGAGGACATCTGGGAAGGAGCACCAAGAGTGGTCTCGCCGCTCTAGCTCCTACCTAGCTCGCACATGCAGCCCGTCAAAGTCGACAAGGGGCCAAAAATCGCGAGTTTTTCAAATTTGGCGCCAAAATGGGTCCCGCAGCGATCCAATTCTTTTTTTGCGTGTTCGGCACTATCGTACTACAACATATCAAAAGATAGTATATACCATTATATGCAACTTTTTCGAGTTCTACCTTGTTTAACCCATTTTTCATTACTTTGAAAATTTAAATTTTTGAATTTCCCGCCAACGGGGTCCCGGAGCGTGACGGGAGGGAGGGACCCCCTCTTGAAAAGCGAAGGAGTGCTATAGGAGCGTGTAACGCCCACAGTTAACACCAACAGGCCTCGCGCTGGCTACGAAGCACCAAGGGAGCCAAATTTTTTTTAAAAGATAGCTTATGACGACGCGCAGCGTGCTCGGAGGGTGAAAAAATTTCGGTGGTGGAAGTGTTTTGCGAAAATTTAGAAATTTAAATTTTCCGGTTCAAAAAAAAAAAAGCCATAACGTTTTTAGCAAAAGTGGCTCAAAATTGATCATTTTTGCATATGTCTGGCCTTTCGGTCCTCAAGGCGACATCGCCGGAGTGGGTTCCCTAAGTGGTCCGACGCGGGAGAAAGGTAGACAAAATTCAAAATTTAAAATTTTTTTCCAGCCCTTTAAAAAATCGTAACTCGAGTTTGCGACTGTAGATCCTCGCCAATTTAATTTCTGAGCTGGACACTTATATTACCTTTCATTTGACACCAAAACCGCCGAGATCGGTCTCGCCGTTCGGGAGATCCGCGTCGCAGAAAAGTCCTGGGTCCCGAGCGGAAAATCCAAATTTTCTACGTTGAGTGGATTTTTGGGCTGGACAGCGTGCCTTTAGCGCCAAATTGACCATTGCATCGTGTTCTACGTCAAAAGTTGGTATTCAAGACGAAGTGTCTTGACCATTTTGATTACCCGCTGTCCCGGCCGCGCCAAGTCTCCCGCTCGGCCGAGCCGGGCGAACCCTGACGAGAGCTTATCGTTCGTTCGTCCGTCCGTTCGTTCGTTCGTCACGCTCTCAGATCTCGGCGTTGGTAAGTCAGGAATAATTTTGTGCTTCACTGGGACTTCTCACCTAGCACCGGTAACTGCGTCGAAGAAGCGTTGAAGTTCGAAATGTTCAAATTGTGCGCGCCACAGTAACCCAGGCTCCAACTGAATGGTTACGGCCCGTCTTCTTACGTCGTAGAGCGGCGCGATAGGCCAGCTAAAAGATCTCGACGTGCGCTTTCGTTTGGTATTAAAAGTTTTCTTAATTACGCAAACACGCAACACGAAAAGCGACATTATCGCGTTTTTTCGCCCGCCCTCAGGCGGGCGAGACTATACGAGAGCTCGGCGTGCGTGCGTGCGTGACTTAAAAAAAGTGCGTACGTAACGTTTTTTTTTTGCGTGCGGTTGTAACGATAAAAAAAAAAAAGCTTTTTTTCTCGGATCTCAGCTTGTCTGGAGTACTTTGACCGATCTTGGGCTCTGCGGATAGGTCTCGACTCACTGATCATTCCGCTAAGAGAAGTCGAGATTCAAAAGTTTGAATTGCGCGCGCTACAGTAAGCCGAAGGTCAAAACTGCAAAACGGCTCTAACTCGCTCGTGTTACGTCGTAGAGCGGCAATCGACACGTCAGGTGAAGCTCTCTACGTAACTTTCCATGCGTCTGGTTTTACACAGTTTTTTCAATTACGCAAACACGCGCCGCGGAAAACGCCATTCTCAGCATTTTGACGCTAAATTCGCTCTAACGCGCTCAACTTGCGTCGTAGAGAGACGATCTCGAGCTTTTTGGATAGCTCCCGACTCACTGATCATTTGTTCTTCGA
>JASAMZ010008919.1:0-67018 GCA_030248115.1 Linhomoeus sp. GSCO2_2 | reverse complement strand
AGCGATATTTTGTTCTTCGTTCAGTTACGTATTGCTCTGACGAACTTGGTGCTCTAGAAACCTCACTCGTCGGTGATTTGCGATGTGGGATAACGTCAATGGGCTGAAGAAGAACCTGTTAACGAGCCTAAAAAATCAGATTGTCACACAGTGTTGCCATGTGTCCAGCGCTCTTAGTCAACTCAGTCACTTCACAGTTTTGCACTTCTGAACTTCACAAAGGATCTGACCTCTCTGCACCCGTCCGTTCCTCCATTCAAAGCGAATTCATCATCAAACGATTCTTATAAAGGTTTGTAGTGAAACAGTAGATAAGGACATTGACCACGAATTAGCGTCAGCGTTGCCCGTGTATCGCCCTTTCGTGGTAGCATCTTATCCGCGTCGGCTAAAAGTCTTGTCGCAATGCCGACAGCCGTAGGGTCTCTCACCACTGTGGACCCTCTTGTGCTGAGCGAGTGCCCTATTCTGGAGGAGAAGGCCTTTCCACAGAGGTCGCACTTGTAGCGGCGCTCGCCCTCGTGCACCGCTCGCTGATGGCAACGCAGCTCTCGGGTCGTCTTGAATTCCCTGGCGCACAGCCGGCACGCGAATGGTCTCAAATCACTGTGAGCCGCGCCGTGGTGCCTTTTGATTTTGAAGGGCTCGGAGAACGTCGCGGCGCAGAGGTCACACTGGAAACGTCTGGAGGGCCTGCTGGCCGTCATTGACGTGCAATGTGAGCCGGCTCTTCGTCTTGAAGGCGGCGCCGCAGTCTGCGCAGACGAACGGTCGACTGCCATCGTGGAAACGGCTCCAGTGTTCAGCCAGAAAACCAGCGGCCGCGTAGGAGTGGCCGCACCTGAAGCAGTTGTGTGTGCGTGGTTTTCCCAGTCTTGCTGTTGGCATCCGAGGCTGCCTTGGCTTCTGTTCTTCAAGGGGGACGAGGTCAGCACCCTCGATGAACGAGTTCTGTTCGGTTGTGCCACTGACAGAACTCGTGAAGGCATCTTGACTGCGACGCCTGCCAGATGCAATGCGTGCAGCAGCTGAACATCGTGAAGTTGCACGGGTCCAACACCTGTTACGACAATCAACAACAACCACTATGGAGCCCACCAATGGCCTTGAGAATTCTCCAGTTGTATAGTCTCGTCTCCTCTTTCGATGGCAAGCGCAATCGCCCACAAAACGCTCTCTTGCGCGGCGCGTTGGGATGGCCTACGGTGCTCTTCATCTTCTTGACAACAGTTGACAAAGGACAAGTCTTGTTTGCCAATGGATGGCGATGGCAACACGCGATGGCATCGAGGGCATAATCGTCTGCTCGATCGACAAGGATGGTAAACGGCCATACGCATCGATTGCTATCGTGACCATCTTGCTCAAGCGACAACTAATTTACCTGGCGAGGTCAGGTTCCAAATTGGCGAGCAGGAAGACTTGAGTGTAGACATTTCGGTGACACGGTAGCTCTTAGAAATCACAGTGCACTTCATTTCTTACTTGTCTTCTCATCACTAAATTGAATACGTGAAAAGACATGGCGCGCCAAACGTGAAATGCACTACACCTACATACACACTGTGGTACGCAAAATGGATATTCTTTCCCGTCAGCAAATAAATCCATCAAAATTCGTAATACTCTCTTTGCATTTCACCGGAGTTTTTCTTGGGGTCGTCGTCTGTGTGTGGTCTGGTTTGTGTTTTGAGGTGGTGTGTTCCTTGGTGTGTTGTCTTTTTCTCGTTTTTGGTTGGTCGTTTTGTTTTTTTTTGTTTAATTTGTCTATTCTGTTTGGTGTGGTTTCTTCGCGCCCTTCGAGTCGTCATCTCCTATTCTGTCGACTTTCATTTTTTCGTCTCTCTATCCTAGCTCACCCGTTCAATACATCGTGGTGTTCGTGTTTTTCGTGTCCCCCTCCATTTATTTTATCTCATAAACTTCTAATTTAATTACAATCTCAGTAAAAATTCAAATCTCAAAACAACTCCGCTTTTTAAAAGAGACTTGTTCCGTATAGAAGTCCCTCTCCATGCCCAACATGAGGCGTCGACATGGGGGTGGAAGAGGGGACTTCTATACGGAAGAACCCGGTACGACAGTGGAAGAAAGCGACCGAGTTCTGGGTCTAGTCAGTTCTGTCCTATGTATCTACGCTTCTCTCGATCGCTTCAAATGTCTCCAAGACCGTCTCTTCAACCCGGCGATTAAATGGCTGAGACAATGGAAGGCGACCGAGTAGCGCCATGCCAGTCGCATCCTCGACGTCGTCGTCAGCCGTGTCTGACAATCGTCACAGGAGACTGTGTCTTGCATTAGGACTCGACCCTCGACACGCTCCATCGCCACAACATGAATCTGAAGGTGCTGACGGGTCAAGAAGGTTCGACCGCAGTTGTCGCAGACGGCGGTCGGTAGTCGTTTCCTGTTCGTAACGCAAGCTCCATGAATGTCGCCCAAGTGGATTCGAACAGGCCCCTTTTGCCCATGATGGAAACTGCTTGAACACAAGTCGCACTCGAGAACGCGTTCGTCATCGCTGTCGCTCTTTGCGCAGGCCCCAGTTAGGTGTTTCGTCAGATTGCCTTTGTTGGAGGCGCCGGCCGAGCAAACGTCGCAGACGAGGTGTCGTTTGCCGTCGACGGTGTGAGCCGCGCGCCAGTGCAGTGGCAACGCCGTCTTGTGAGCCGTATTGAATTCGCAGCTGTCGCAGCTGTATTCCCATGCGGTTGCAGATCCAGCACTGGGCGCATGTCTGGCTCTCCAGTGGCAGACCACTGCACTCGTGGAATGCAATCCCAATGCGCAGTCATCACAGTCTCTGGATTCAGGTGTCTGGCCATCAGACCTCAGTTGAGGTCGCGCCAAATGCCTTCTCTTGAGATGGGTAAGAAGGTTGCTCTTGTCAGAGAGGGCAGATGATACGCAGAGGTCGCAGTGGAGAAGCTTCAGACGGCGGGTGGCGTGGCGCCTCCGAAAATGGCCGGCCAGATTTTGTATTTTGAACGTTGCGAATCCACAGAAATCGCACAGACCGCCGTAGGCGCCGAGAAGCAGGCAATTCCAGGAAGTGGCGTGGAACGCTAGCCAGTGCTCGTAAGCCTTGGCGCGATGCGAGCGAATGCGACGGCCGCATTCGTCGCACTGAACCCAGCCGGAGTTCTCATGAAGAGCCATAATGTGAGCCTGGAGGCTCCACTTATTCCCAAGTGCAGCACTGCAGCCATCGCAACGCCATTGGCGAGTGGAATTCCAGGCCATCGGGCACAACGAATTACCTGGAGGAGAACTGCCATTGTAAGGCAAATGTTTTTGTGCAGAGCAGGTATTCTGCAAGATCAGCGTGCGATACAAGCTACGTATTTGTTTCGTCCTGCTCAAGCCGGGCTCGGTGTGCGCGCGGCCGTCCCGTCCGTTCGTCCATTACGTTTTCTAACCTCGGCGTTGGAAAGTCGTACAGCGAAGATCTTGGGCTCACTGAGCCCTCTGAGCTTTGCGAGATTAGTTTCAAATATAAAAGTTTGACTTTCTCGCGTTACAGTGACCCGAAAGCCAAACGCGTCCCGTATTCCATTAACGTTAATTAAAGAGAGAGTATCGTTGCGGCAATTGGCTGAGTGCCGCCGTATTCGAACTATTTGCATCGTTTAGAGATTAGTATTTAGTACAGTCTGAATCCCGGATCTGACTTTGAACTGACTGCCGACATCAAGGCAAGTGTGACATACAAACTCACGCCCGCACGCCGAGCTCTCGTATGGGTTCACCCGGCTGAGGCCGGGCGAAAACAGATCATAACTCTCTAAAATGCCTGTCATAATACAGACTCAACATTTCAAAACCGGGACTCGCCGAATAATCTGTTCGCTAACGTATCCTCAACTGAGCTATTGTCTTCAACTCTTATGGCCTAATGGCAACACTGGCTACAGGGCAACAGAATAACAAGGCTAGACGACACGAATTAAGAATAGAGCGGGGAAATGGAAACCAATAAACGATCCTGTGAAACGACAGGGGATCACTGAGAACTATGTACAGAAAGACACTAACCTGCTTACAAGGTACACAATACATACAATATGTACCTACACCCAGGTCAGACTAACGACCGAACGAGACATAAAGCTAGTCGGAACCACAAAGGCCTCACACAAGCAAACCAATACTCGAACGGTGGGGTATCGGACGACGAACAGAACATATAGGCGCTGAACTTACAAAGGTAGGAAGGATCAAAGGCTTTGTCCGGTTTTCAAATGCGAAGGAGTGGTAGCGAAGAAAATCGGCGATGTTCAATCCAGATAGTGGGAAGGGGCCTAGCAGGTGGGGGAACGGAAAACGAGGAGGATATCCCCTTAGTGGTACTGTGCATGATGACGACACGACACTAGCAAACGTGTACTGGTTTCAAAAGTGGCGCCCAAAAGCCGGTTTCTCTCTTAATCTGGAAGACAGACAGACGATAACCGATCCTGTAGTGTTATAGCCATTGGACAGAACAACGACTTGGTTGGACATCACTGTATTCTCATCTTGAACCGACCTCTCGACCTTTGTGGCAAGAGTAGCCTTTATCTATGTTGATGTGAAACAAATTGCTTGACGTTCATGCGTCCATGTCTATGATCCACTACAATCTTCGAAGCACGCACAAGGACGAACGATGTCAGAGATGGAACAATGCCATCAGGGAATGGTAGCCAAGGTCGAGAAACACAACGAAGGTGGGTGAGCACGTGCTGTTTGGACTCGCATAATATGTACAGTATGTAGTGTACTGTTCTTGTTTGCAGAGCTCATCTTCTCAAGGATACAAGGGTCGGCTCAGTTGCAGGCGCACTCCTCATAGTCTGCCAGCTCCCCCATGCGTCTGGGGAAGAATGTCGACATCTGCAGAAGGTGGAACACAAAATGGGTGGCCCTCTAACCACAAATGTGCCGACGGCTGATGGCAAAGAAATGGCGAGAGTCAAACTGGAAGCCACGATTCCGATGCGCACGGCAGACTCAAACGAGTTGGTCTAGCTTTAGGCGTTATTTGAAAAGAGTCAGTTTGCTTGCCACACTGTCAGATCAGGTTGCACTTCAGGAACTCGACGGAGGTGAAACCGCTACTCGGGGCGAAGCGGTCCTGGGAAGAGATGTCCCCGTCTGCGTCTCCTCCGCAAGCCCTGCAAGTCTGGGTCCCGCTCTCCCGCCAACAAGTGGGCGGTCTCACTCAGGTGGAGCGGCCTTTCCAACGCCAGCAGCTGCGTCTCTTCCCTACTTTCAGCTTTTGGAATTGGGGAGCGGTCAGGGAGGAGGCTACTCTGTTGGGAAACTTGCTGCTAGGAAACGACGTCGAGGCGTCGTACAAAGAAGTCCACAAGGAGTTTTTGAGTGGAAGGGGCGTGGCCTTCATACAAACATAGCCATAGGGTATTTTCGAGCGTCCTCGACTTTCTGCAACTCCTGTTCGCATGAGTACATACATTCCCAAGTGCTGGCGAACTGACTGAGACGAGGTCGTGTCTTCTGGCGATTCGTGTGACTGTCGTTGACTTATCATTCGATTCGAACTACCTTGAACCTCTGAGCAGCACATGGACGTACAGTAATCCTCTCTTTGCCAAATGTGCCACTCCGCCATGTCAAGTGGTGAGTGGCTTGGGTTATGTACGCACTGCACACAAACGCACCACACAGAAGACAGAACATAGCCAAGTGGTACAGTAAGGAAGGTTGTTCGCTGCGCAGCGCACATCCGAAGTGGGATGCTAATACAGCGGGGATCCATTGTACCATGCCAATGCAAGATACCTAGTGTGTTTGTTTGTTTTCTGCCAAACTCAAACACATGCCTAGAGGATGGGCCTTTATGCCATGCAAGCAGCACCGCACTTTTTCCAATGGAAGGTCCCCTTGTCGAATTCGCGGTACAGAGAAGTGAACTGGTTCTCAACTAGCAGATTGTCTCCGTCCAACAGAATGGCTGACTCTCTGTGTTGACCAAAATTCCAGCACAACTGCGTGGCAGAGATCAGGCGCAGCTTCTGGCGGTGGGGAGGCCACTCTACTCGAGTGATGTCCCCCAATTGTTGAAGTGAAGCGCCGACCCAGACTTTGTAGATGCAGAGGAGGCGCAGGCGGTGACAGCGCTCCACGAGGTCCACGCAGCTGACGGGCGACAGGGCTCCAGGCTGCTGTTGCTGTGACTCCACATGCAGGCTGACTTGAGGGATGACGACCGACTCCAGCAGAGGCGCTTCCATGGACAGGCAGCGTAGAATGGACGTCGTCCCTGCTTCCTAAACCAAACTTCAAACGTTTTTAAACAGCCGGTAATGCCCGTCACCAAACCGCCATCAAAGAGAAGACTTGCGCATAGTGTTGAGCTTCAGAGTCAACTCAGTATAAAGTTTTCTAATACGCAAACGAAGATTCTGACGAACCGCGTATTCCGAAAGAAACAGCTCTGTCAGGCCGTGCAACATGAAGCTGAGAGCAGGAGTATTGATCGGGCACAAGAGGGTATGCAATATCAGACGTTTCAGGGAAGGGGACGGCAGCTTACACAGACCGGCCACCGCTGCAGCGGGAGCTGAGTGACCAACGATGCAGCGTTCACGTTCAAGTCTTAGCTCGATGGATGGAGCGGTGATGGAAGCCAGAACAGACGCCAGTGAGCTCAGCCAGAACTCAGTCGTGTTAGGTCGGGGTCTGATTGCGTGCAGATGGGGAAAGACGCGCACATCCACATGTTGAAGCGATGGCTGTGACAACAGGTCCATTGCCAACCTGGCCAGTGTGCCCCATTGAGACGCATCCGCCGTGTGAACAGTTTGCAGTTCTGTCACCAACCAGAAGGACAGACGCTTCAGTGACTTTGCCCTGGTGATGTCGCTTTGGCACAACTCCGTCACCTTCTCCAGAACGCTGTGGTCGTTGTGGTGGAGCAAGGCTTGGATTTCCAGATGACGCATGGAGGAGGCGCAGAGGCGCCACAGCTTCTCCAGCAGATGGCACTGGCGCTGTCTCTTGCCTGGACCTCTGGAGACTTGAAGGCAGGACAGCTTGAAGCAAGCGAGCAACTTGAACGCCACGCTCTTGAGGGTCAACTTCGACTCCTCGCCTTTCTCCGTCTTGAAGTAGAGAATGGTGGTGGTGGAGACGGCGTCTTCCTTCTTCTCCAGAAGCGCCAGATGGACCACTCTGACTGGAGGAGGACTGGTCCTTTCATACAAGCGCATCCACTGACGGCAAACCACTGGGATGACACTGATGTACTGCTGGGCGCTGAGGTGGGAGAAGACCTCCAGCAGCATATCGTTTGGCAACATCTCGTTGATGGGTGGTCCCGTGGCTGAACCAACTTGACATGACAATGAACGTTGACAGCATATAAGAAGGCACACGACCAGGTCTCTTTCTGATAAATTGTTACCGTACCTTAAAATACCCTTCAGGCTTCATCGCTCAGTGGACCCTGCATATCTTTACGTTGCGATGAATCAATTCTCGTAATCTCCCTGCACTGTAATAGTCCAGTCGTCGTGTACCATATGGGCGCTCGCAGAAACAATCGGAGAAAGGTCCAGCATTTAGACTCACGTTCCGTGTCCGCTTCTGACGCCTCTGAATCAGCGTTGGAGGCAGATGGGACGTCGTCGCCGACTGTGGAGCGAGCGCCGCCCAACAGCTCCAACGGCAGCTGTCCCGCTTCTGCTTCCGTCAGTTGCTGCTCCTCTGACATCTGAAGGCGCCTGGTGTATTGTGGACAGCTGGTTTCCATTTACCACAGTTTCAAAATTCACATTTGTTGAGCATGCACCGTACAAGATCTCCCAAGATTCAGATACATGCGTGTGACAGCCATCAACATTCAACTCACACGTCTTTCTCTGGCGAATGTAGAAGTCGTCGTCCCCATCTTTTCGTTCAGGTAACACAACTGCGACGGCACGCGAATTGCCCAGTTCAAGTTCTGCGTCGAATCTCAATTCAGACAAACGGCCACTCGCTGTTTTGAGTGAAATGAAACTAATGAAACAGATTGCAGAGCGGCCAGCAAATACGGTAGACGCCCACCAACGGCGGTGCTTGGCTGCGTGAACGAGTGAGGGGCGAAGTAAATCGGTCGCCGAATTTGATTCCAATCACCGATTTTCCACATCGACACACGTCGTGAGGGAGGACGTCCCACAGAGATCGACGGGGCATGGGTATCCCACCCAGAGAGGCAGGCTGCAGTACTGTAGTGATAAAGCAAGATTTGTGGGGGTATGGAGATGAAGGGTGTTCCCTCTACCCCCTCCCCCCCCCCCCCCCCCCACCTCCTGCGAAGCCTAGCATCTCCTTGGGAGGGGCGTCTAGTGGCATGCACCAAAGTGGATAATCGGCATTAAGTTCGGCAACCAGCAATTATGTAGGTAGCTTGCCCCTCACACCCCTTCATGCAGCCAATCGCCGCCGTAGGTGGGCGTATCTGCAGTCTGTTTTGTTTCACCTCCATTCAGAATACGCTATCTCAACAATTGATTAATCAGAAGCAGAACGTGATCTTGTCAATTCGAGTTTCGCTGGCGCATTACGGTCTAACGCTGGCGACGGCGACATCCAGTGTCAATTCATCTGCAAAAGCAAGACCGGTGGATTGAATACTGGAAACCACACGCGCTTTCAGATGTCTCAGCAGCAAGCGCGGAGGGCAGAAGGAAGGGGGCAGCAGATGGTGGAGGTGCAAGGCGCCGACTTCGCAGTCGACAACAACGCCATTATTGATCCAAAGACGACGAAAGCGGACACGGCAGAAGGCGAGTCAAAAACCTTGACCTTCCTTCGACCGCTTTCGTTCGAGCGGCATATATCGACCTATTGTACATATTTCATGTAAAATGCCTAAAGGCAGAAAGGAGAATATGTTCCAAGTATGAAGCATGTAAAAGCAAGAGTATTTCACCAAATTTGGAATTTAATCTGTCTATGACAATGTCCTTTAGTGTACCAAATTTCATTCAATTCCGTTTAGTACAGCCCGAGAAACAAACATCGTGATGATGGGAAAAGGCGCGCGCGGCCGAGATGGAACATATTATGGTTTGGCGCTGCCGCGCCAACCATGATGTAGTTTGAGAATGTGTGGCGACTTGTGTATTAGACAGATTGTAGGCGAGGTGGTGGGAAGACTGGCCATTGACAGCTGACTGAGAGTAGGATAGACACGGTAATGATTGTAGAGCGGTTGTAGAGACCGGGTTTCGAGCACGCGCCCAATTGTTAACATGGCATTGTCCAATTGTCCACATGACGTTTCAGCCATTGAGCCTATAGGTGCGCCCGGTATACCGATACGCATACGCATTTCTCGGTATACCGAGTTATTTTCGAATGCGTATACCGTACAGATACGCATACGCATTCATTCTCCTATACGCATACTCATACGCATTAGAATTTTAATGCGTATTTGAATGCGTACGGGTGACAGTTAAAACTCTACAAACCATGCAAAATTTGGCTGTTAGGGAACCTTTCGTTGCCAGAAAATCGCCTGCGGCGCTAAAATCTTGGCTGGCGGACATTTTTATTGTCTTAGTACTGCAGCTACCTAAAGCTTCAGAGCGATCTCACTCAGCTAACAAACAAGATTGACGTGAGACATCCTGTCGAAGCTTCGTAGTATGATACAGTCATATGTTTGCCGCAAAACGACAAGAAAAATGTTGCAGGCAAAACGAAAATTGGGCAGTTATAGTTGATTGAGGTTACGGTAGTTTATACGCATACGCATACGCATATAGCGCGGTATGGCGGTTGAAAATACGCATACGAATACGCATTAATCGGTATGACCTCAGAAAATACGCATACGCATTCAGAAATTTCCATACCGGCGCACCTATAATTGAGCCATCCATCAACGAGATCCTCCCAGTGAATGTGCTGCTGGAGGTCTTCTCCCACCTTGACCCCCAGCAGTTCATCAGTGCTGTCCCAGCGGTGTGTCATCTGTGGAAGCGTCTCTGTGAAGAGGCCAGTCCTCCTCCAGTCAGAGTGGTCTATGTGGCGCTACTGGAGAAGAATAAAGAAGAGGCCTCCATAAGCACCGTCCTCCACTTGGAGACAGACAAAGGCGAGGCGTCGAAGTTGACTCTCAAGAGCGCCTCCACTGACCCAGAGAAGATGCATCGTCAGATCCGTCTGCTGGAGAGGTTGTGGCGCCTCTGCTCCTCTTCCCTGCGCCACCTGGAAGTCCAGACCTTGTTCCACCCCAACGACCACAGAGTCTTGCAGAAGATGACGGAGCTGTGCGTCGGCGACGCAACCGCGGCAAAGTCACTGAGCCGCCTGTCCTTTTGGTTGGAAACTGGTGCCAAAACTGTGGACATGGCCGATGCGACCCAGTGGGGCGCACTTGACCAGCTGTCAGCTAGCCTGTTGTCACTGCCGTCGCTACAACTTGTCGACATGCGCGTCTCTGAACAACGAAGCATGGTCGGCCCATCCAACGCCCACATGGCTGGGTTCTGGCAGAGCACAGCACTGGCTAATGTTCTCACTTCCATCGCCGCTCCATCCATTCAGCTGATGCTTGAACATTGCATAGTCGGCCCGTCCACTCCCGCTGCAGCGGTATCCACTCTGCGAAAGTTGCAATCGTCGTCACCGAAATGTCTGATAATGTATGGGCTGCTTTGCCCCATCAGTCAACGTGGTGGCAGCTTCAAGTTCCACGGCCTGACAGAACTTATTCTTGCGCATTACGTGGTTGGTCACAATGTTGGTTTACGTTATGTACCTATGACAATTTTGTAATGAGTTTTACTGTGTGTCTGGTCCAAGGCTCAGTAGGTCAGCAGTAGTAGTTTGTCCGGCTTTGATGATAGTTTTACACTGTGTAATGGTAGCTGTAGGTTGTGAACTTGTTTCATAACTAGCGTTGGCATTTGGCAACTGGCGTAACTTGCCTCAAGACTTAAAGACTTTGGTTGTAGGAAGAGGGGACGACGTCAGTTCTAGCTCCTGGCTGCTGTTGGCTCAACCCCTTCAGCCACACAGAGCAGACCGTGGCAGCCTCCAGCAGGGGCGCCTCATACATACGTGTAAAAGTTGGAGTCATACGTGTAACCGCGGGGGGGGGGGTATGGGGGGGGGGGGGCGGGTATGGGGGGGGGGGAGGGGGGGGTAAGCCGCCCCCCCCCCCTAGCCGAAAGTGTACCCCCCCCCCCCCCATACCCCCCAGGTACCCCCCTCCCGCCTTCCCCAAAAGACGCCCCCCTAGAATTTCAAAAATTTTCCCCTGCGGCGCTTAAAAGTGGCAAAAATTTCGCCTGCGGCGCTTGAAAATAGCAAAATTTTCGCCTGCGGCGCTATATTTTGGACGTTTTGGACCAAAAGTAAGCGATTTTTGGCACTTTTTGGCCTATTTTTGCAAAATTTTTATATTTTTGGTACTTTTTTGGCACAAAATTTAGGTCATTTGACCCCCCTCCATCGGCCTCAGACCCCCCCCCCCCCCCCTGAGGGGTCCTCATGCCCCCCCCCCCCCCCCGACCCCCCCCCCCCCCTCCCTCCTGGCCGGTTGGCGCTTACACGTATGGTTGGAGTCAGCTGCGTGGACCTCGTGGAGCGCTGTCCCCGCCTGCGCCTCCTCTGCATCTCGCGGGTCATCGTCGATTCTTCCCATCAGCAAGTGGGCGGCGTCACTCAGGTTGAGTGGCCTTCCTCCCGCCGCCATCGGCTGCTCACCTGTCCCATCCGCTTCGAGTGGAATGGTATTGTGCGCGATGAGCCGACAAGTCTGTTGCGCGGAGGGGACAACTTGCAGCTTGTGGACGACTGCAAATCACCGTTGTTTGAAGAATGTTACCAGGACGACTTCGAGTGGAAAGACGAGTGGAAGGTGGCGTAGAGCAGGCACCCCCTTTTCTTTCCTGCATACTGTACCTACAGAATGTGTACCTTCACACCATACGTGTAAGCGCCAACCGGCCAGGGGGGGGGGGGGTCGGGGGGGGGGGGGGGTATAGGACCCCTCAGGGGGGGGGGGGGGTCGGAGGCCCCGGGTGGGGGGGGGGGGGGGCAAATGACCTAAAAATTTTGCCAAAAAAGTACCAAAAATGAGAAAATTTTGCAACAAGCTGTTTTAAAAAAGTTGAGTTGTTTTATTAATACAGAGTGGTTTGTGAGTGTTTTAAAGTGGAAGAGTAAAAGAGTGGATACTTTTGTAAAGTATTTCAAAGGCCTTTCCGATATGACGCGCGCCCGCCCGGAGTTCACTATTCATGCGCTACTTCTGACACGCTCCTTTCTGAGGGGTTCTTGCAGGGCAACATTGGGATCGCCCGGGATTATTTTTTTTTTGAGCAAGACACACGCATTTCTGAGCGGTTGTTGCAGGGCAACATTGGGATCGCCCGGGATTAATTTTTTTAGCAGACAAAGTTGTTCGTAAGACAAGGGTTTAAAAAAACAAAAGTATTCCTTTAGGAATGACCGTTCAACAACTGCCTCAACGTAAGCTTTCAAACGGTCGAACGAATGCCGCTCTACAACGTAAGACGAGCGAGTTACGGCCGATTGAGTTACTGTAGCTCGCGAAATTCAAACTTTCGAATCTCGACTTATCATTCGGAATGATCAGTGTGCCGAAACCTATTCAACAAACTCAAGATCGTCTCTCTACGACAGAAGACGAGCGAGTTAGAGAAGTTTTGCGTTTTGAACTTTTGGGTTACTGTAGCTCGCGATATTCAAACTTTTGAGTGTCGACCAATAGAAGAACAAATGATCAGTGAGTCAAGAGCTATCCAGCAACTCAAGATCGTGTCTCTACGACGCACGCTGAGCGAGTTAGAGGGATTTCTATGCTAAAAACGCGAGAATGTCGCTTTTCGTGGTGCGTGTTTGCGTAATTAACAAATTTTTTTACGCCAAGTGAAAGAGCACGTCGAGACCTTTTAGTTGACCTATCGCACGCCGCTCTACGACGTAAGACGAGCGTGTTAGAGCCGTTTTGCGTTTTGGACCCTCAGGTTACTGTAGCGCGCGCAATTCAAACTTTTGAATTTCGAGTTCTCTTAACGGAATTATCAGTGTGCCGAAACCTATTCAACGAACTCAAGATCGTCTCTCTATGACGGAAGACGAGCGAGTTAGATAAGTTTCGCGTTTTAAACCTTTGGGTTGCTGTAGCTCCCGAAATTCAAACTTTTGAGTTTCGACCAATAGAGGAACAAATGATCAGTGAGTCGAGAGCTATCCAACCACCCAAGGTCGTCTCCCTACGACGCACGCTGAGCGAGTTAGAGCGATTTCTGCTTTAAAAACGCGAGAATGTCGCTTTTCGTGTTGCGTGTTTGCGTAATTAGGAAAACTTGTAATGCCAAACGAAAGAGCACGTCGAGACCTTTTAGTTGACCTATAGCACGCCGCTGTACGACGTAAGACGAGCGAGTTAGAGCCCGTTTACGTTTTGACCTTCGGGCTACTGTAGCGCGCGTAATTCAAACTTTTGAATTTCGAAACCTCTTAGCGCAATTCTCAGTGAGTCGAGACCTATCCATAAAGTCCAAGATCTCCTTCCTACGACTTTCCAACGCCGAGATCTGAGAGCGTTACGAACGGACGGACGAACGAACGAACGAACGGACGAAGAGCTCTCGTAGGGGTTCGCCCGGCTGAGGCCGGGCGAAAAAATAGGCCAAAAAGTGCCAAAAATTGCTTAATTTTGGTCAAAAACGTCCAAAATATAGCGCCGCAGGCGAAAATTTTGCCATTTCAAGCGCCGCAGGCGAAATTTTTGCCATTTTTAAGCGCCGCAGGCGAAAATTTTTTAAATTCTAGGGGGAGGGGTCATTTTGGGAAGGCGGGAGGGCGGTACCTGGGGGGGGTATGGGGGGGTACACTTTCCGCTAGGGGGGTGGGGGGGCTTACCCCCCCCCCCCCCCCCCCCCCCCCCCCGGTTACACGTATGCTTCACACTTCTCTCTTCGCTTCTTCGATCCTATGCTGCCACACTCGTGGTTCTTGTTATCATTCAGTTGTGCGCAGTATATCCGATTACCGGCTGGCTTTTCAGGCGCGCCTGATGAAACGCTGTAGCTTTTTGCTGGTGAAACGCTGCGCGCTGGTGAAACGCTGCGCTGGTGAAACGCTGCGCTGGTGAAACGCTGCGCTGGTGAAACGCTGCGCTGGTGAAATGCTGCGCTGGTGAAACGCTGCGCTGGTGAAACGCTGCGCTGGTGAAATGCTGTGCTTGTTGAAAAGCTGCCATGATACATGCATCATTTTGGAGGAGTATTTGTAGGTTCAGTGTAGGACCTAGGAACCCACAAGATGGAACTTACATAAGCTGTTTGAATGGTGTATGTTTGAAAGGTGTATGCTGTTCTAAAACTTCACTGCAATTTTTGTTGTGCCCACCATCATCGCAAGACCACTTTCAAACCTCTCAACAGAAAGGTCTTTTATAAGTTCGTCTATCTGCTCAACCAAGGGTTTGCAGCCGGCCAAACCAGACATTCACTCATTCAGAGCCGCTGCAAGACTTAGGAGTATATGGTTGAATGGTCTAAAAACTTCCCCCGAAATTTGTTGTTGCAACATCCCCGTAATTGTTTGTTGTTGCAAACTGTCACTGCTAGACCACTTTCGAACCTCTCGACAGTAAGGCATTCTATCAGTTCGTCTGTCTGCTAAACCAAGGGTTTGCAGCCAGCCAAACCAGACATTCACTCATTCAGAGCCGCTGCAAGACTTAGGAGTATATGGTTGAATGGTCTAAAAACTTCCCCCGAAATTTGTTGTTGCAACGTCCCCGTAATTGTTTGTTGTTTCAAACTGTCACTGCTAGACCACTTTCGCACCTCTCGACAGTAAGGCATTCTATCAGTTCGTCTGTCTGCTAAACCAAGGGTTGCTGCCAAACCAGTCACTCTCTTGTTCAGAGCCTCCCTGCAAGATGGAGGAGTCAATGATCGAATGGTCTAAAAACTTCCCCCCGAAATTGTTGTTGCAACTTCCCTGTAATTGTTTGTTGTTGCAAACTGTCACTGCTAGACCACTTTCGAACCTCTCGACAGTAAGGCATTCTATCAGTTCGTCTGTCTGCTAAACCAAGGGTTTGCAGCCAGCCAAACCAGACATTCACTCATTCAGAGCCGCTGCAAGACTTAGGAGTATATGGTTGAATGGTCTAAAAACTTCCGCCGAAATTTGTTGTTGCAACATCCCCGTAATTGTTTGTTGTTGCAAACTGTCACTGCTAGACCACTTTCGAACCTCTCGACAGTAAGGCATTCTATCAGTTCGTCTGTCTGCTAAACCAAGGGTTTGCAGCCAGCCAAACCAGACATTCACTCATTCAGAGCCGCTGCAAGACTTAGGAGTATATGGTTGAATGGTCTAAAAACTTCCCCCGAAATTTGTTGTTGCAACGTCCCCGTAATTGTTTGTTGTTTCAAACTGTCACTGCTAGACCACTTTCGCACCTCTCGACAGTAAGGCATTCTATCAGTTCGTCTGTCTGCTAAACCAAGGGTTGCTGCCAAACCAGTCACTCTCTTGTTCAGAGCCTCCCTGCAAGATGGAGGAGTCAATGATCGAATGGTCTAAAAACTTCCCCCGAAATTGTTGTTGCAACTTCCCTGTAATTGTTTGTTGTTGCAAACTGTCACTGCTAGACCACTTTCGAACCTCTCGACAGTAAGGCATTCTATCAGTTCGTCTGTCTGCTAAACCAAGGGTTTGCAGCCAGCCAAACCAGACATTCACTCATTCAGAGCCGCTGCAAGACTTAGGAGTATATGGTTGAATGGTCTAAAAACTTCCCCCGAAATTTGTTGTTGCAACGTCCCCGTAATTGTTTGTTGTTTCAAACTGTCACTGCTAGACCACTTTCGCACCTCTCGACAGTAAGGCATTCTATCAGTTCGTCTGTCTGCTAAACCAAGGGTTGCTGCCAAACCAGTCACTCTCTTGTTCAGAGCCTCCCTGCAAGATGGAGGAGTCAATGATCGAATGGTCTAAAAACTTCCCCCGAAATTGTTGTTGCAACTTCCCTGTAATTGTTTGTTGTTGCAAACTGTCACTGCTAGACCACTTTCGCACCTCTCAACAGAAAGGTGCTCCATCAGTTCATCTATCAGCTCAACCAAGGGTTTGCAGCCAGCCAAACCAGTCATTCACTCATTCAGAGCCGCTGCAAGACTTAGGAGTGTATGGTTGAATTGTCTAAAAACTTCCCCCGAAATTTGTTGTTGCAACGTCTCTGTAATTGTTTGTTGTTGCAAACTGTTACTGCTAGACCACTTTCGAACCTCTCGATAGTAAGGCATTCATTCAGTTCGTCTGTCTGCTAAACCAAGGGTTGCTGCCAAACCAAACCAAACAAACTCTCTTGTTCAGAGCCTCTCTGCAAGATGGAGGAGTCAATGGTCGAATGGTCTAAAAACTTCCCCCGAAATTTATTGTTGCAACTTCCCCGTAATTGTTTGTTCCTGCGAACTGTCACTGCTAGACCACTTTCGTACCCTCAACAGAAAGGTATTCTATCAGTTCAGTTCATCTGTCTGAACAACCAAGGGTTTGCTGCCGGCAGTCATTCTCTCATTTAGAGCTACTGCAACGCTTAGAAGTAAATTGTCAAATGGTCTAAAAACTTCCCCCGAAATTTTTTTGTTGCAACTTCCCTGTAATTGTTTGTTGTTGTGAACTGTCACTATTAGACCACTTTTGAATCTCTCAACAGAAAGGTGTTCCATCAGTTCATCTTCCTGTTCAACCAAGGGCAATTCTGCCAGCCAAAGCAGTCATTCACTCATACAGAGCCACTGCAAGCCTTAGAAGTAAATCTCCGAATGGTCTGAAAAGTTCTCCCGAAACTTTTTGTTGCAACTTCCCTGTAATTGTTTGTTGTTGCGAACTGTCACTATTAGACCACTTTCGAATCTCTCAACAGAAAGGTGTTCCATCAGTTCATCTTCCTGTTCAACCAAGGGCTTTTCTGCCAGCCAAACCAGTCATTCACTCATACAGAGCCACTGCAAGCCCGAGAAGTAAATCGTCGAATGGTCTGAAAAGTTCTCTCCAAATTTTTTGTTGCAACTCCCCTTAATTGCTAAATCACTTTCGATTTCGATCGAACCTCTCAACAGAACCAAGAGTTTTGCTGCCAGCCAAACCAGTCACTCACTCATTGAGAGCCTCTCCACACGCCTTACAAATCACACACACCTGATGAATTTCTTGCCAAATAATGACTTGGCAAGAGGTGGCAGATGGTGGCAGATGGCAGAAGATCCATCTCAACCAGGCAGTCTTCTTGTACAGTGGACCACTTTCTATGATAGATACTCAGTCTTGCTGATCCATTTGTGCCAGCCATACAATTGCAAGCTGCTCTAGACACAATGTCCAAGGTGGACAACACACTGACCACAAATAAACACTGCTGATGCCCTGCTAATTACCTAGCAACACACTCCACTGTTTCTCTCCCGAATAATAGCTTTTCATCAGGGACCCCCTGGTGCGCGCGCAGCGTTTCACCAAGTAGCGTTTTGGCAAAAAGTTGGCCCACCTGGTGAAACGCTGCTTGGTGAAAAGCTAAATCTGGTGAAACGCTGCGCGCGCTTGGTGAGAGGCTACATTCTAGCCTCGCGGCCGGTAATCGGATATGGTTCAACAACGCCTCCGTCTGCTGGTTAACCAATGTGCTCCCTGCGCCTGACTGCTCAGCTCCTGTCTCTTTAGCTGGTTTGCTGCTCTGCATTAGTGCTGCCTTGAGTGGAAGACGGTGCAGTTGAATCGCTTCTGACAGTTCCATCGCTGCGTTGGCGCTGTCATAGTAGAGTTGTCAAGAAGGCCATCGGTTGCTAAAGAGAATCGCACGCATGTCGCTCCACCACAAAGTCTTACGCACAGCTGAAGAAGCGCTCGGCGAACGAGAAGCGATGCCGCCCATGACTCAATAGAAACACGCTTCGGTATTTATGAAGAAAGTCCATGTTCGTTCCTTTTCTGTGGGAAGACCTATTCACTTGCGTGAAGGTGTCTACCACTATGCAGCTTCTTTGTTCAGCTTGTGTAGCCGTTGGGAATAGCCCTGTGATTCACTCGTGACTTGCCCGAGCGACGTGAGTGAACCAGGTCATGCGAAGCTTGCAACCAGCGTGCTGTGGAGGGGAGGTGGGGGGTGTGGTGTTTCGAAAGATCAGTGTACGTCAAACTGCTCCACCACGACGTAGTCTGTGTTGTTGCGGTTACTTGGCATGATGCAGCATTGCGGGTGCAACCTTTGCATCACCGGACATCGACATTGCCAACGTCGTTCAGAGCAGTCACTGAATCACTCGCCCATCGACTGTTCTGCTGCCGCAAAGAGAAGGGAGTGGCTGAACAAGCCGCCATTGCGAAAGCAGTTGTACGGAGAAACGAACGTACAATACAGTATATAGGCAGCGCAACTAAGCAGAAGTCAAGAGGCCGTCACAACAAAGGTTAATGGCCCTGAGCCTTCAGATGGAGGTCGAAATAGTGAACTTGTGAATTCGCCTTGTTTGTAGACGCTATGTGAACGTTCCCCGTTTCTAGCTAAACAACTCGACCGTGGAATGCGACCAACTGGACCTGCAGTCTTGTGTGCTCACTTGGACCATCTGGGACTACGGTAGCCTAGCCTCAAAGTTCTCAGTGGGCGACAGCGTCAGCAGAAGCAAGACGGCCGAATGGGGCCTCGTCGAAGGCGGTTCCTGGACCTCCGCCTCTGTCCAATGGGAGAGGGCACCAGTGACAGTGGCCGCGCCAGGCGCCAGGCTTCAGGTGTCCCTGATGGATCTCCCGAGGGAGACAAGCCATCTGCAACTGTGGACGGTGCTTCTGGCCAAGTCGGTCGGCGGCTGGCTACAAATCCAGGATCAGGGCCTGCCGCTGTTTGAGCAGACGATTGTGGGGCATCTCAAGATGAAGACTCTAGCGGTTGCTCTCCGTGGCGTCTTCACAGTGGCTGAACTGCGTGATTGGGACTGTCTTGGAGCAGATATTTGCGACCTGCGAATCCTATATACTATGGCGCCTAAGTCTGTCCATCTGTTTGTTTGTTTGTTTGTTTGTCAGTCTGTAAACGCCCTAGCTCTAGACACAGTTGTCGGTTCGCGATGATCTATAGCTTAAACTGACCGTCAGAGCACGCGGTTTTGCATCTTTGCTTTTAAAACTTTGACCGATGACTAAATTCCACATTTTTTCACAAATATCGGCTGCACCAGTACATTCTGAGCACAAAAGGCACCATACGCTGTGATTGATGTTTGATTTCGCGCCAAACGCAGTTTACAGTGTCACCATTCATGACAGTTGTTGTTGTGAGACTCCAAAGTGTATTCGCAGGCACTACATGCACTGGCAGGGGCACAGCATCAAACTGCTTTTTATCTATGTCAAATGACCTTAGATCTATCTGAAATCTCCTACGGGCTAAAGCCAAATGTCTACGGGCTAAACCCAAGCGTCTATTGTGTATTTACAGGCACGGCAGCTGGCGCGAGCCTAAATGTAGGTGCAGGCAGGGGCACATTGTCAAATGGCTTGAGATCTATCTGAACTGTCCTATTGGCTAAACCCAAATGTCGATAGGCTAAACCCAAGTGTCAGTTGTGTATTTGCAGGCCTGGGAGCTGATCAGATCCTAAATGTAGGCACTGGCAGTGGCACAGGGTCGAATGGCTGGAGACCTATCTGAAATGCCCTATGGGCTAAACCCAAGCGACTACAGCTAAACACAAGAGTCTACTGTGTAGTTACAGGCATGGGAGCTGGTGTGATCCTAAATACAGTCACTGGCAGGGGCACAGTGTCAAATGACCAGAGATCTAAGTGTAATGTCCTGAGGTGCACCAAATTCAGTGATTGCGTTATCTCCTTCATGCTCTGTAGATTACCCATGGGCTATTGACCATAGAGATTCTCCTACGGGCTAAAGGCTCTAGTCCTATATACTAAGCGGCTAACGAGGTTTGTCTGTCCACTCCGGATCTCGAGACACGAGCCACGAAATCTGGCGATCTATGGCTTAAACTGACCGCCGCGAGCTGGAACTCCCGGCGTTCAAGTTTGGTCTTTGGTGATTCGCTTAACTCCGAGATATTTGATAATTTCGATCGCTCGAAAACGCGCAACTGGTTTCGCTTTCGTCATAGCACTGTCCCTGTTTCGCTGAGGGACAAATATGTATTTTACTTGCATCTCAGCGCTCCATGCTTCGCTGTGAAACTAAACGTTGCAAAAACGTATGATTTCAACACATTGCTTCGGCAAAATACTGGTCGATGTACACACTGGAGGCATTCAGTAAATGTGGTGCGCCCTGGACGATTATACACTTCTGATCTGTGAATTGCTACCAACTACGAATGGTCCAACACTCTTCAAACGTGCACAAGAGGTGGGGGGCGATCTGTCACACTCAATGCATTTGAGAACCTGGCGGACAACGATCAACTTCACTGAATAGTTGCCTTCTGCTGTGGGCGATCGAATCCGACGTGCGCACAGGGGTGGTGGGCATCGTTGTGAGACCCACAGTGTATTCACAGGCACTGAAGGCACTGACCGGTGCACAGCTTCAAACTATTTTGGATCTATGTCAACTGACTTCAGATCTATCTGAAATCGCCTATGACCTACCAATGTGGTGCGCTCTGGACAGTGTCAGGGCACAGTGTCAAATGGCTTGAGATGTCTGAAATGCCCGATTGGCTAAACAGAAATGTCTACAGGCTAAACACAAGAGTCTACTGTGTATTTACAGGCGCATGAGCTGGCACGATCCTAAACGTAGGCACTGACAATGGCACAGGGTCTAACGACTTGAGATCTAACTGTACTGTCCTGCAGTGCACTGAATTCGATGATTGCATTATCTCCCTCATGCTCTGCAGGTTACCCATATGCTGTTGACCATAGAGATTCTCCTATGGGCTAAAGGCTCTAGTCTACATTACTATGCTAGCTAGGTGTTTTGTCTGTCCGTAACGCTTGCCTCCCTAGCACTTTGCCACGCGACGCTTCAGCATGCGCTTGCCTCGCTAGCACTTCGCCACGTGACGCTTCAGCACGCACGCGCTAGGAAGCCAGCAGGACGCCAGCGGCGTCCCGCAGAGAAGCTCGCTCGCTTCGATCGGTCGACCGCAGAGAATCAATCGCTGCACGGCCAGCGTCGCCTGTTGCTGCCTGCCTTCAACGCAGGCTTTGCCTGAACAGTACGGCAATGCACCGTAGCAGAGCCTTGCAAAAGCGAACAGTGCGGCAGTGCGCGGTACAGCAGAGAACCTTACAATGTGCAATTGCAACACAGCCGAACAGTACGACAATGCTCGCGCAGTCAATTCTAGCCGCTTCAGCGACTACTCCACTTGCAACAGGACAGATCTTGCAACAGGACAATCGGCCCGCTCTCTAGCATTTGTTTTGCGCGCCGCTCTGTACAGGGGGTTCGCGAGGCAGTCAGCGCCATTAGCTTGCAACAGGACAGACTTTCTGCAACAGGACGCTGCAACAGTACAGACGTTACAACAGGATCGTCGCGCGAGGCGACCCGCGCCATTGGCTCGCAACAGGACAGACCTTTGCAACAGGACAGATTTTGCAACAGGACACATCTTGCAACAGGACACATCTTGCCACCGGAAAATCTGCCCGCTTTCTACCATTTGTTTTGCGCGGCGCTTTGTACGGCGCGTTCGCGAGGCAGTCAGCGCTGTTGGCTTGCAACAGGGCAGACTTTCTGCAACAGGACAAATGTTGCAAATGGACAAATCTTGCAACAGGACAGACCCTGCAGCAGGACAGATCTTGCAACAGGACAGACCCTGCAACAGGACAGATTTTGCAACAGGACAAATCTTGCAACAGGACAAATCTTGCAACAGGATGGTCGCGCGAGGCGACCAGCGCCATTGGCTCGCAACAGGACAGACCTTCTGCAACAGGACAGATTTTGCAACAGTACACATCTTGCAACAGGACAGATCGTGCAACAGGACAGGCCTTGCAACAGGACAGATTTTGCAACAGGACAAATCTTGCACCAGGACAGATTTCTCAACAGGACATCTTGCAACAGGACAGACCTTGCAAGAGGACAGATTTTGCTCAGGACAAATCTTGCAACAGGACAGATCTTGCAACAGGACAAATCTTGCAACAGGACAGACCCTGCAACAGGACAGATCTTGCAACAGGACAGACCCTGCAACAGGACAGATCTTGCAACAGGACAGATCTTACAACAGGACAAATCTTGCAACAGGACAGATCTTGCAACAGGACAGACGTGGCAACAGGATGGTCGCGCGAGGCGACCAGCGCCATTGGCTCGCAACAGGACAGACCTTCTGCAACATGACAGATTTTGCAACAGGACACATCTTGCAACAGGACAGATTGTGCAACAGGATAGACCTTGCAACAGGACAGATTTTGCAACAGGACAAATCTTGCAACAGGACAGATTTTGCAACAGGACAGATCTTGCAACAGGACAGATTTTGCAACAGGACAGATCTTGCAACAGGACAGATTTTGCAACAGGACAGACCCTGCAACAGGACAGATCTTTCAACAGGACAGATCTTTCAACAGGACAGACCTTGCAACAGGAGAGACCTTGCAACAGGACAGGCCTTGCAACAGGACATACATACTCTACAATTGGACAGACTTTTCAACAGGACAAATCTTACAACAGGTCAGACCTTGACAATGAACAGGACCGACGTTGCGGCGCGCGTGCGAGGCGACCAGCACCGTTGGCTCACAACAGGACCGACCTTGCAACGGACAGACCTTGAACAGGACAGATCATGCAACAGGACATTACGGCCATTTGACGGCTACATTTCATGCTATTCAGATCTCAGGAATTCTTCTGCAACAGGAAGGAACGGCTAGTCCGGTTCTATTTCAAATGGGTAAGCCACGAGCGTGCTGCAATTTTGCTAGTGGGTACGTACGATTGCGACATATGTCGGCCGAGCTGCACATGGAGATGCAGTAGCTCCTGTTCAGTTGTGTCCCAGCACACCCATTAGATGGACAGCGCTGCAGACGGTCTCCATCGATTGGACCATTGAGAAGTACATATCTGGAGCGTCAAACGCGCTGCACCAACTCGCCACTACACCGTCCTCTGTATTTGCTCGAAGACGGTTCCCAGAGGCAGCTATGCGTCTTTCCACGGGGCGACTCGACCGCTAGCTGGCTTTATGCCTCTATTCATCTGAAGTTGGTCAAGTGTGCCAAAGGAAGCTCCAACAGTAGCCGCTTCATTCACTACGACTTTGGACTGGTCACCGAAGAAGGATGTCGTCTTCCCCTGTCACTGGGCTCGACCGGGTGGACGAAACTAGACGCCGGAACAATGGCCCTGCGCATTCCCAACGCTATGCTGCACACCAGCGTGCAGAAGTCCCTGCATTCGAACGGCTCTCTGCGGTTGCAGTGCAGGATCACGCTGGCCGACATGGAGCCCTTTGGAAACGACGCTCAGAATGTACTGACGCTGAGGAGGATGCTTGCAACCACCAGTGACTTTGTCATCCGCTCTCCTGGTGGGCAGGAGCACAAAGTGAGCATACGCATAAGTACCTCCACTCATGAAATCGTGCATAGTTGGTTGCTGGCACCCCCCACTCACCCCCACCCCAGTGTTGTGAGCACCAGCTGTTTGTCAGCTGCCTGCTCCACCTCAGTTGCCTTTAACACAAAATTCGCTAAAAACTATCCGCATTTTCGCCTGCGGCACTGAATTGTGTCCATTCATGCTGAATCTACTTCAGAAAAGTAGGTATATGTTCGAACAAGACCATCCCACCCCTCGCTACCATCTCCACCCCCCACCCCTCCCCTTCACTCCACACGCGGGGGGGTGGGGGTGGGTGAGATATGTAGGTACAGTACGTACACTGCTGATGAGTAACTCTCCTACAGTACCGGTCAGAGCCAACGCTACATCCCGGGTCGCTAGCGGCCCAGGCCGCTTGGGTCGGCGACCCAGGTCGCCTGTGCTAAAGGATGCAGTGACGTCACGCGCGCGGCCGCGCGCGCTCGTTCNCNCCCNCNCNANNNCNACGNGNGTGNCNTCACTGCATCCTTTAGCACAGGCGACCTGGGTCGCCGACCCAAGCGGCCTGGGCCGCTAGCGACCCGGGATATAGCGTTGGCTCTGACCGGTACTGTACGTCCCTTTCAGGTGCACCGCTTCGTCATGGCCGAGTTCTCACCAGTGTTCAAGACCATGCTCGAGTCCTCCATGATGGAGTGCGCCGAAGGGAGACTGGATGTGGGCGACACGACGGAGGCGGCTGTGAAGGCTCTTGTGGACGCCATGTACCTCTTTGGCAACAGTAAGGCTTTGACACCGATGGAGTTGATGGATCTCTTTCGGCTGGGTCACAGGTTCTCACAATACTATCTGCGTTGTTGATGCTCTATTGCGACTTGCGTCCCAACCCCTCAATGACACTTGCAGATACCAGGTGACGGCCCTCTGTGACCTCTGCGAGAACTGGCTGTGTGACAGGCTCGACTCTGACAGCGTCGACGCGGCTGTGGAACTGTCAGAGACGTTTCAGCTGCGCCGTCTCCCACTCAAGGCCGCCCTACTTCAGAGTGAAGGCCAGATACAGCTGAACAAAGCTGAGACGAACGATCTCAAGACCGAGCCACCGCACTAGACGACCAACTGGAAGAAAAGTGTTGCTATTTTGGACTGCGCACAACGAATTGACATAATACGCGCTGTCAGAACGTCACTCGTCGTCAATTTCATCGAGTTAGGATAACGTCGATGGTTTGAAGGAGTCGCGTCAATGACATGTTCACAGTGTTGCGTTGCGTCCAGCTCTTTTAGTCAAATTCACTTCACCAGTCGCAGTTTCAAGGTGAAATGCTCTGACCACAATGCGGCCACAGATCTATCCATTCAGTTCTAGTGCATCACCAAAAGGGGGCTGGACTTGCAGCAAAGTTTTGCAGTGAGGCGGTGGACAGAGACATTGACGCAAACAAATCAGCGTCTGCTCATCGTTGCCCGTGTATCGCCCGCTCGTGGTTGCGCCTAGTGCTGCTGCAGCCAAATACTTTGTCGCAGTGCCGGCAGCCGTAGGGTCTCTCGCCTCCGTGGGCCCTCTTGTGGCCTGTGAGCGTGCCGTTCTCGAAGAAAGCCTTGCCGCAGAGGTCGCACTTGAAGCGACGCTCCAACTCGTGCACCGCTCGCTGACGACGTCGCAGAACATAAGCCCGTTTAAACTGGCGTCCGCACAGCTTGCAGGCGAAGGGCCGTCTTTCGCTGTGCATCAGCGAGTGATGCTTGAGCATGGCACTCGCAGGGAATTCTGCCCTGCAGAGGTCGCACTGGAAACGTCCCAGTTTCCTGTGGGCCTCATTGACGTGCGCCACTAGGTTAGCCTTCGTCCTGTAAGCACGGTGGCAGTCTGAGCAGGCGAACGGCCGACTGCCCTCGTGGAGTCTCCTCCAGTGATCGGCCAGATACTCAGCGGTGGCATAGGAATGGCCGCATTTGAAGCAGTCATGTCTGGCGGCTCCTGCCGTCTTTGCGTTGGCAGCTGAAGCTTCCTGCACTTCATCTGTTGCAGCTCTGCGGTTAGCAGCAGCCAGATTGATGGGCGCATTCTCCTGTATCTCCAGGCAGTGGACAACGCGTCAGCTGCGTGCCACTGCATGTGCCGGAGCCGACTGGCGTTGGGCCTCATTGCGAAAGGTTCAGCATGAGCAGCGTCATCCGTGTCTGACAGCTGCAATCTACAACATTTACATGAACGTACCTACACGCACCAACGCCTTACACGAGCGCTTCCACATGGTATAGGCCCTTTCGCTGTCGGCTCTGCGACAAGAACTCTTCATCGACGACACGAAAGAAAGGCTCACAAAGAAACGAGTTTGGTGGGGAGACGAATCCCTGGTGCACTACGAAGCGCTTCTGTCGCCGTGGTCGTGCGCAAGCGCCAAAGGACTTCAATCCACAACTGTTTAGTGCTACATTCTCAGCAACAGACTGCCCCAATCATCAGGTATCGCCGTAGAATTTCCTCTCACGGTCTTCTTTCTCTTTGTATCCAAAGTTGGCGCAGAGCTCTTCTCCTTTACGCACCATTGGACTCCCTTCTGGACAACCGAACGCCTCGCCAAACGCCGGCAGTTGTTGCAATGGACCTGAGTAGAGGGAGCTGCGACCTATTGCATACACGCGATACACATGCAGAATCAACACTCAACAATCTCGTGTTATTCCACCGTTGATCCGCGCCTCCGCTGGCGAACGTTTGGCATGGTTGTAATAGGGCTTCATCCGCTCGATCAGCTGCTGCGCAGTCTCGAGCTGGGCGCAGTGGCGTCTGGAGTAGGCCAGGAAGAATCGACGGTCGGCCGCTACATTCCCCTCACACTTGTCGGGTCCCTGCGTGAAGCTGCAATGACAAGGGTAACCGTAGTAGTTCGCTCCAGTCAGACAAACAGTCGGTCGATCAATCAGAGTCTCAACCATCGACGTCGCTTGTAGGCGTCATATGAGAGTCGAAGAGCAGCGACGTCTGCAGACGCTCTGACGGAAAACTTCCCATCGAGGCAGACCTTCTTTTCCCTTAAGAGAAGATCCATGATGCCGACGACTATCTTAGGATAAGCGGATCTACATACCTACCTGTGCGTCTGTTTTGTAACAACAGTAATCAGCCACGAACCCCATCATGTAGCAGAAGCTGCTGTTGTAGTGGCGGACGAGGCACTGTCTCTCCACCCTTTGTTTTCGCCGAGTGCCCTGTTTGGCAAAACGCCAGCTTGATTTGTAGAGCGGATCAAAGCTGTAGCTGATCTGCCTTCCCAGAAGACTGCCCAGCGTCCCATAGGTGCTAGCGAGGCCATCTTCTGGAAAGGCGTCCAGTGGGTGAAAGAGATAGTGAAGGCCGATTACATTCAAATGGTCCCAGCCGTAGCCCATTCCCCTCAACCTGACGTTGTTATAGAAAACAGGTCCCAACAGAAGTCTTCCCTTCTCTGCCGAGACAAATAAGTGGTAGAAGTCGGCGCTGCCCACAGCCCTCAGCCATGCCAAGTAGCCGTCGGTCCCATTCAAGCATAGTTGCGATTGGTCGCGAGGCTAGGGGGGGGGGGGGGGGGGGGTTCGACCGAGATTTGGGGGAGGGGGTAACAAGAACAAGAATCCTGTTCTTGAAGCTCTCCAAAAATAGCCAAAAGAGCCTAAAAATTGCCATAAAGTCGCCAAAAACGCATATTTTTGCTCAATTTTGAAGCAAATTGTACCAATATGAATTAAAATTGCTCAAAAATAGCGCCGCAGGCGAAACTTGTTTCCAATTTTAGGTCGATTATTACGAAATTTCCTGCTTTTAAGGGGGGGGCGTAGTTGGAATCTCGTCTAGGGGGGGGGGGGGGGGGTTAACAAAAATTTCGTTCTTGTTGGCCGTTGGTGGGGGGGGGGGGGGTGTAACCCCCCACCCCCCCCCCCCCCCCTCTTCCCCTCCCCCCCCCCCCCCCCAATCGAAACTATGCATTCAAGGACTCCAGAGGTGGAAGGATGGAGGCGTATCGCGCAACGGCCTTGTCATCGAGCAGCCACCTTGGATGGCCATCGTAGACGGTCATTCTGCCCAGCCGCTCCAGCATCTTGCCGACAAAGTGAGGGTCGCTTTTGCGCCACTCGCTGTCCAACAGACGCCTTTCTGAAGGACGTGAAAGATATGTAGGAATATGTTTGATCAGGCACTGCTAAATTATGACAAATTGCCGGAGAATTTGACTAATACACATCAGCGTAAGGTCAAACTTTGCTCTGGCGAAGGCGTGCAGCATCAGGATCACAAGGATCCCAGTCAGACAGAATCGCAGTCTGCTGGGTAGGCCTAGACTTAACACAATGAATGACCAACAATGATCAGTTAGGTACCCGGCCGCTGTCTGACGCACGATACAATGGCCATCTAGGAGGCCACTGCTTGGAAGCAGCAATCGATACAGAAGCTGATTGGAAGCATTGACGTACATACTCATGGCGTCCTTAATCTCCTGGAAGATGCGCATGGTAGTCGACCTATGATGCAAGACCGACTGTCGAGTCTCGCTGCTGCCAAGAAAGGTGAGGCGATCGAGTGCGGCCAGTCCGATGTCGCTGTCTGTGAAGACGGACTGGAAGCAGGCCGAGTCCACCACTGATGGAGCTCCCGGAACTGAGTGCAACAAAACATGGTGTTTACACAGTACATTGCTGCGACAAATAGGATGCATGATCTACGATTGTGAATTGCATATGCAAATAAATGAGTGGCCTAAATGCGGTACAGACGTTTCGGCTCCTTGGGTATCCAGGAGCGCAGTGAGCGCTGGTCGCCGTAGGAGCGCAGGACGTTGGCGGCGATCAGCAGTCGGACTCCCAAGTTGAGGCGTCGCCCACTCTCCCCATTCTCGCAGCTGCAGTTCTCACGGAGGAAGCGGAGGTGCTGCACTTCGGCCAGCTTCACGTCCTCCTCATCTGATCGCCTTGGGAAGTTGGCTCCGCAGAACACCCGGCCGCATCTTCCTCTGCCGTCGTAGTGGGATCGAAGCGCCCGCTCGAACGCCCTCCCAATCTCCGTCTCACAGAGCGGCCGCGAAGGCTGAGCGAGCGACAGCCGGTTAGCGACGATGGGTCTTGCATGATGACCGCTGCGTCATACTCACATGGGCGCGCAGTTCGGTAAAGTCGTATTCGTCTTTCACTATCCAAATGTCCCACAGGGTCTCCTCTGCAAGAGCGAGAGCTTCGCGAGCGTATCTGTCCACATCGCTTCCCCTGTCGTAGTCGAGGATGGTTGACATGACCTCCTGCACAGTATCCTTGCTGGTTTCGCGGAAGATGGGACGTAAGTGCTTCCTCTTTGGCCTGATCTCCCAAGTGGAGGCAACGTAGCCCTCTCTCAACTCCATGGCCACACGCAGGTCCGTCTCAAGAACGGCTTCCTCTGGACAACGTCCAAATTCTTCCCCAGAGACGGCGCCCCGGACTAAGCCCAGCCTCTCGGCAAAGTAGGCGGCCATCTCTTCTCTCAGACGAGGATTCTTCTCGAGATTTCCGCCCCTCAGACACTCTCGGTATCCCTTGAGAAAGAAAGCGACCAGAGGGTCCTTGAAGCTGCTGCTGCTGACGTCATTCTCCTCCATAGGTTCCATTTGGGGGGGGGGGGGGGTTAGGGGGGGGGGGGGGTCACCCCCCCCGGCTTCTCGCAGAAACGGACGAAGTTCTTCCGGATGACCCTCCCCCCGCCCTCCCATCCCCGACTGACCCCCCCCCCCCCCTAGCGACCCCAAATTTGCAAATAATTTTGGTTGTTATTTTGTTATTAGTTAATAATATTTTGTTGTTTTAACGTGTATTTGGGCCGTTTTCTAGCGAGTATATGGCCTTTATACGTCTGTTTGTGGTAGTTTTTGAGTAAAATTAACGTTTTTCTGGACTTTTTGAAGCAAACAAGTCTCTTTTAAAAAGCGGAGCGGTTTTGAGCTTTGAATTTTTACTGAGATTGTAGCAAGGCCCTTTCCGGTTTCGTGCAGCGTCTTTGACTCTCCTCGCGACTGCACTTTTTGGAGTGGTCTTGCTACGCAACATTGGTATCGCTCGGGTTTAATTCTTTACACCAAGAAAATCATCTTTTCAGACTGAATTTAAAAAAGACTGGAATCTAACGCAAAACTACAGGTTAATTGCGAGCATGATTTGATGTTGGCTTGCAGTGAGCTCTTCAGCGATGTCACGACCGCCGCTTTGCAACGCACGAGTGCCAAGATATAACAAACCAAAATCTGCAGTTTTCATCGCATTTTGGTTACTGTAGCCCTCTCATTGACCTTTTGAAACTTTTTGTTGTCGGATTCTTGCTCAGGAGGTCGAGCGCTTCATTTTGATATGCGATTCGACTAGGTTCTATAAAGTTTTGACTTTTTGCGGACATTACTTCGGGATACTGTAGCACGCAATTTTTAAAACTTGTTATTATTTCGACGTCACAGTTCGCTAGAGTAGTCCGAGGGCTACCCGTCGATGTGTCGAACTCAGCCCAGCGACGTCTGACAAGCGAGTTATTAAGCTCGAAGCAAGCGTGTCGTTTCCAGTTTTCGACGCGTTTTAGTTACTGTAGCTCTCTGTTTAAACTTTTGAAACTTTCTGTTGTCGGATTCGAGCTCAGGAGCTCGAGCGCTTCACTTTGATATGCGATTTGACTAGCTTCGGTCAACTTTTTTCTTAAAATGGACCCCACTTTGGGATACTGTAGCGCGCGAGTTTGAAAACTTATTTCAGTTTTGAAAACTCAAATGGCGAGAGTAGTCCGAGGGTTACCCGTCGATGTATCGAACTCAACTCAGCGACGTCTGGCAGGCGAGTTATTAAGCACGAAGCAAGCGTGTCGTTTCCAGTTTTCGACGCGGTTTGGTTACTGTAGCTCTCTATTTAAACTTTTGAAACTTTTTATTGTCGGATTCGTGCTCACGAGCTCGAGCGCTTTACTTTGATATGCTATTTGACTAGCTTCGGTCAACTTTTTCTTAAAAGGGACCCTACTTTGGGATACTGTAGCGCGCGAGTTTGAAAACTTATTTCAGTTTTGAACACTCAGATGGCGAGAGTAGTCCGCGGGCTACCCAAAGATGTCTCAAACTCCATCCTACGACGTCGGACGAGCGAGTTATTAAGCCCGAAGCGAGCGTGACATACGTACGAACGAACGAACGAACGTACGCACGTCGAGCTCTTGATAGGGTTCGCTCGGCTGAGGCCGAGCGAAATAAATGCAAAATTCTTACAATAATAGACCCCCCCTACCCTTTTCGGATGGCCATTCTGAAACTGATTCAGGTTCAGGACGACCCCCCCCCCCCCCCCCCCCCCTTCGACCCTAAATTGACCCCCCCCGGACCAAATCTGGTAGGAACCTATGTCCTCCTCCTCGCCTTCCCCCACTCCACTCAGCAAGGCGTCCAGAAGGTGCTTGTAGTCTTCCCAGGCGCTCTCCAGCGTTGGGAACTGAGCGCCCTTTGGACAGGCGTAGGCGTGGAAGTCAACGCAGGGATCCGCTGATACATTCACAGAGTGGGACAACTGAAGTGGTGGCCTGGTGGCACCATTGGCTTTATACGTCGCCAATCCAACGGCCACAGTAAGAAGGCTGTAGAAGAGCCTAAGAATTGGCCTGCCCATCGTGCGTAGCCGACTATCGTGTGTGGCAAACATTTGCAGCAAGCTTCTTTGTCGGTTTACTTCGGTGCATCAGATTGTTCACTCTGAAAGGGTTAGAAGTACCACCATCCATTTGTGACATCACTCCGCAGATTCACTCAATGCACTCAGAGGCACTAACTGCTACTTATAAAATCCGACAGTCGCACCTTCCATCTGTTTACGGGAAAACCGTTCCCAACCCCAATGTCTGATTAATGCCTCTGCACACGACAGTGCCCGCCGACAGACGGCATACTGTGTGGTGTGTGAATGTACACTCACTTCACGCAGGTCGTTTCTGACATTGATTTGGTATCGAGGGGACCCCTTCAACGACGTCAACAAATGTGCGTGTTTGTGGACTATAGTAGCTCTGGGTTGCCACTGTCAGATCTGTGCATTGTGATGCCAATGCAACCTGTGGGTTTCCAACTTGGCCATTTGCGACTGCATATTCCACTTGCGCAACACACGAATACAACCTTCAATAATGCGCTGGTCGAAGGTGTCGCCAATCGGCATCGCAAGAAATCGTTTCTCAGTGCCCTATCCTTATCCCATAATGCCGGGCTGCCAGTTGTTGTCGCTTGCGTTGACGCTGGTGTTCCACCTCGCGTTGGCCTTTGACCAGGTCAATATCGGTTACGACGACGAATCCGCTGGTCCCGAGGTGAACGAGACGGTGGATCCCTGCGTCAACTGCCCTGCCAAACATTTAACAAATATGTAGTTTCAGGTTTTATAATCAACGAAATTAGGGATATTTTCAAGGGTATTTTCAAAATTCCCAAATTTCGGCAATTTCAAACAGCTTAAATTTCAAAACTTTTTTGCACGGATGTGTCGGGCATAGTTTGTCAAGTATTTAGCAAATAGTTTCAGAGATTATAATTAATAAAATAAAGGATATTTTTAAGGGTTTTGTCAAAATCCCCAAATTTCGTCAATTTCAAACGGCTTAAATTTCGAAGTTTCTATGCACGGAAGTATCGAGCATAGTCTGCCATGTATTTAACAAATAGTTTCGGATTTTATAATTAATGGATTTACGTATATTTTCAAGGGTATTGTTAAAATTCCCAAATTTAGACAATTTCAAATAGCTTAAATTTCAGAATGTCTTTGCATGGTTGTGTCGGGCATAGTCTACCAAGTATTTAGCAGATATAGTTCTAGATTTTATAATTAACGAATTTAAGTATATTTTCAAGGTTTTTGCCAAAATTTCAATATTTCGACAATTTCAAGCAGCTTAAGTTTCGAAATATCTTCGTGTGGATGCATCGGGCCCTAAGCCCAAAAGAACAGGGCGTCGTCCCATTTATAGCCTTTTCAATAGGGCGTCTTCCCATTTACCTATACCCTTTTCAATAGGGCGTCGTCCCATTTATACCCTTTTCAATAGGCCGTCGTCCCATTTAGACGCTTCTATTGCACTGTGTGCCTGCGGCGAATTTCTCTGATCCATTTATGGATCAGTTGGCATAATTATAAGCGCAAAGTGTGCCTGCGGCGAATCTTCTGATCCATTTGTGGATCAGGTACCACGAACAAATTCCTAGACCAATTGCGGCGATACCCCACCAGATTGTCGACTATATGTCTAGCGGCACTTCACTATCCAATGCAAATTATCGCGCGCACGCTCTCAAGTTTACACTGATGCCAACGTGGTGCCACAGTTTTAACACAAAGCTTGTTATCTGGACATCTTGGGGGGGGGGGGGGGGGTAATGCCTGCACCTTGGGGGAGCACGGCGTCGCCGAAGAGCAGCAAGTTGTCTCCGCCCAGCAGAAGAATCGTTCCTTTGCCCTCCGATAGGCTGGTCGTGGCCTGAAATGACAGATACCACCCTTTGGCTTGTGGAATGAGGGGTCAAGGCTTACAAGGGATAGGTGCAGGAGCCCCCGCATTGATCTTCAAACAGAACAAAGAAACCGCAACCGTGTGCATACCGTGTAGCTCGAGCCGGGGCCGCGGGGCGCGCTTCCTCCGCCGCCGCCGCCCGAATCGGTTCCCGAATCTGAAATACACACAACATGTAGCACGTGTATATTATTAACGCTGCGCATCTTTGGGCCTTATTTCGGCCTTCACGGTGAGCTGCTCGCAAAAGACACCGAATTTGAGCAAAAACGCGAAAAATCACGCACATCTTGTGTTGAAAATGGACGCGTATAGTATGCACATCGCAATTTTGAACTCACTGCCGGTAGTGGCGCCGCAGGTTCCTCCCTCCGAAGCTCCTCCGCCCCCTCCCGAGGCTCCGCCGGCGCCGGTGGGTCCCCTTCTGTCGCGGTCGTTGTCGTCGTCGGGCTCCTGCAAGGACAACAAGTTTTCCACTCAAATTCCCGCACTTGTGCCACTCATTGGGCAGGTCTCATTAGCCCCCCCCACCCCCCACCCATAAGCTGTACAAACAAAATGATACAGACAAGAAGAAGGCAACAAGCCGTGTGTATAACAAGCTTAGAGTAAAAACTGGGTACCCGATGATGGTTGATTGGCATTGCATAGTGTGTTGTGCATTTGAGGAGTATATTCATTAGTGCGTCAGAATAGAAAGTGGAGCATTTCTTCGGGGATTTTCGCCGCAGTTACCTCGAGTTTTCAAATGTAGTTTGTGCCATTCTTGGGCAATCGTTGCCTATAAGATTCGTATTGGTGGGTAGTTGGGTACTGATCCATAAATGGATCAGGAATGTTCGCCGCAGGTTCACTTTGGAATGAAGAGGGTCTAAATGGGACGACGCCCTTTTCTTTTGGGTCACAAATGCGGGCGGTTACGACACCGTTGCTGTAGATTGCAGAACCGCACAGTAATTGCCGCGTTTCGTGTTCGATAGAATAGGTGGCAAAACATACGTTGCACGACACATCCATGGAAAAATCTTGCTTAGTTATAGCCATTTGAAAATGCCGAAATCTGCCATATTTTACAAGACCCTTGAAAATATCCCTAATTTCTTGAATTCTACAAGACCCTTGAAAATATCCCTAATTTCTTGAATTCTAAAATCTGAAACTGTTTCATAATCCTATATACTAAGCGGCATAGAGTTTGTTTGTTTGTTATCGCGATAACTCTTGACACAAGCGACGGATCCTAGAGATCTATGGCTCAAAAGAACCGCCATTTACTGGAAGGAATCCCCTCCTATTTTAAAACTTTTGCAAATTACTAAATTCCACAAAATTCGCAAAAATATCGACTGCACAGTACATTCTGAGCACTAAGGAGTACCTACTGATCATTTTCGTAGTTGTCGTTGTGAGACTCCTACAGGTATTTGGAGGCACGGGAACAAATGCAAAGGTAAATACAGGCACTGGCAGGGGCACAGTAAGCGACATAGAGTTTGTTTGTTTGTTATCGCGATAACTCTTGACACAAGCGACGGATCCTAGAGATCTATGGCTCAAAAGAACCGCCATTTACTGGAAGGAATCCCCTCCTATTTTAAAACTTTTGCAAATTACTAAATTCCACAAAATTCGCAAAAATATCGACTGCACAGTACATTCTGAGCACTAAAGAGTATGGAAATTTTGCACTGTTGTGTCACCATTCACTATAGAGTTGTCGTTGTGAGACTCCTACAGGTATTTGGAGGCACGGGAACAGGTGCAAAGGTAAATGCAGGCACTGGCAGGGGCACAGTGTCAGAGGACATTAGCTCTATCTGAAATCTCCTAAGGGCTAAACACAAGCATTCATGTGTTAGCTTCAGTGTATTCAGAGGCACGGGAACAGGTTCGATGATAAATGCAGGCACTGGCAAGGGTGCAGTGTCAAGAGACTTTTGATCTATCTGAATCCTCTTATGGGCTAAACACAAACACCTATGTGCAAAGTTCAGTGTAATCCAAGGCACGGGAGTCAGCGCAATGGTAAATGCAGGCACTGGCAGGGGCACAGTGTCAGAGGACATTAGATCTATCTGAAATCTCCAATGGGCTAAATACAAGCATCTATGTGTTAGCTTCAGTGTATTCTGAGGCATGGGAGCTGGTGCAACCCTAAAAGCAGGCACCGACAGAGGCACAGTGTCAAATGGCTTTAGATCTATCAGAATCTCCTATGGGCTGCTGCGAGCATTGGCTGTGAACCATAGGCCAATACATGTTGTGAGTAGTGGCTGATTTCCATGGGTCGATACAAATGGCCTGTTTCCATAGGTGTTCAGCTATAGATATACAGAATCACCTACGGGCTAAAGGCACTAGTCCTATATACTAAGCGCCATAGAGTCTGTTTGTTTGTTTGTTTGTTTGTTTGTCTGTTAACACGATAACTCTTGACAGCATTGACGGATCGCGGCGATCTATACATCAAAAGAACCGTCGTACTCTGTAGTTTTGCATCTCCTATTGTGGACTTTGGGCGATGTCCAAAATTCACAAAAATCGCGAAAATATCGACTGCACAGTACATTTTGAGCACTAAAGAGTGCCTGCGGGCCAATTTCGTGGAAATTTCTCACTGTCGTGTTACCATTAACTACAGAGTTATCGTTCTGAGGCTCTGATGTGTATTTGGAGGCACGGGAACAGGCGTGATGGTAAATGCAGGCACTGACACAGGCACAATGTCAATTGGTTTTAGATTTATCTGAAATCACCTATGGGCTAAATTCAAACATCGGGTGGTTGAAATCAGTGTATTCCGTGGCACTGGACTGGTGCAACCATAAATTCAGGCACTGGCAGGGGCACAGTGTCAAATGACTTTGGATCTATCTGATCCTGCTATAGGCTTTTGTGAGCAGTGGCTGGGGGACATAGGTCAATACATTGGCTCCCTAAGTATGTGCAATCACCATAGGCTTATCTCCTACGGGCTTAAGGCTCTAGTTACTTGACATACTACGTCCGGTACATCCAAGCAAAGATATTTTGAAATTTAAGTTGTTTGAAATTGACGAAATTTGGCAATTTTGAGAAAAAACCTTGAAAATATCCCTAAATTCGTTAATTATAAAATATAGAACTATTTGCTAAATAGTTGGCAGACTATGCCCGACACAACCATGCAAAGACATTCTGAAATTTAAGCCATTTGAAATTGTCTAAATTTGGGAATTTTTACAATACCCTTGAAAATATACGTAAATTCGCTAATTATAAAATCCGAAACTGTATGCTAAATACTTGGCAGACTATGCTCGACACATCCGTGCAAAGAAGATTTGAAATTTAACCTGTTTGAAATTGCCGAAATTTGGGAATTTTGACAATACCCTTGAAAATATCCCTAATTTCGCTAATTATAAAATCTGAAACTATTTGTTAAATGCTTGGCAGACTATGCTCCATACATTCGCGTAAAGAAATTATGACATTTAAGCTTTTTGAAATTGTCAAAATTTTGTATTTTTGACAATACCCTCGAAAATATCCCTAATTTAGTTAATTATAAAACCTGAAACTATTTGATAAATACTTGGTAGACTATGCTCGACACATCCGTTCAAAGAAAATTTGAAATTTAAGCTGTTTGAAATTGTCGAAATTTGGGGATTTTAACAAAATCCTTAAAAATATCCTAAATTGCGTTAATTATAATTGCTAAAACTATTTGCTAAATACTTGGCAGACTATGCTCGATACACCGGTGCAAAGAAGTTTTGAAATATAAGCTGTTTGAATTGTTCGAAATTTGGGAATTTTGACAAAAACCTTGAAAATATCCCTAATTTGGTGGATTCCTAAATACGAAACTATATCACAAATTCATCGCGTCTTGTGCCCTTTCCATTTCAGCAAAAAGTTTGCCGATACGACTTGTAAATAAAAGTGTCATTTTTGACATTTTCGTATTTTGATTGTAAATATCTCGAAATAGGGAAATTAGCAACAGAAACGGACAACGGCACGTTACTCAGCGCATTCGACTCCATTGGGTGGCACTAACTGTCATGTCTAGTTTTGTGACACAGACAGACAGACAGAACCACGAACAGACAATAGCGTCCGTATATATACTCGCCGCGCTGGGGCGCGGCGAAAAAAGTTCAACCTACTGTATACATAGTGTCTGTCAAATCTTGGTGAACAGTACAGTGAACTTAATACACATCATTAGCCGTATCTAGTGAAGGTATTTCGAGAACGTGCACCACAAATCAAGTGCAGCTTTTCCCACGATACGGTTATCTGTACAGCTGATCTAAAGCTCAGTGATATCGCCGCATTTGCTATATGTTATCGGCATGATACGACGCCGTTCGTCTGAAGTTTTATACCTGTGGGAATAAGCCGCATCGAACAAAAAAACTTGCCAATTGTTCTGTGCCGCTCCCTGCCAGGAATTCCATTTGTCGTACGACCTTTCTGTTTCTGCGTTCACAATCATCAAATCCGTTGTTTCTGCGTCTGCCATTTCTGAAGAAATTTTGCCGCTAGCTCATTGGACGAAAAAGTCGATTTTCGGCATTTTCGTATTTTAGTCGTGAATCTCTTTAAATTACAACTTTTGAAAACTGTAGAACTGTGTCACAAATTCTTGTTGGCATACCGCCTTTCCATTTCGGCATTCACTTCTGTCAATATATCGCGTTCGATTTTTGTCGATTTATGAAATTTGGACAAATAATCGCATATTTGTACCAAATTCCACATTTGCAAAAATCTTATTTTGTGTTACAAATTATCCGCGAGCTATGTCCTTGCCATTTCTGAAGAATTTTTGCGGCTAGCGCATCAGACGAAGAAGTCGATTTTCGACATATTCGTATTTTAATCGTAAATATCTCGAAATTACAATTTTTGAAAACTGTAGAACTATGTCACAAATTCTTACTGGCGCACGACCTTTCCATTTCTGCATTCGCATTCGTCAGTAAATGACGTACAATTTTTGTCATTTTATGAAATTTCGACAAATAATCGCGTATTTCTATCAAATTCCACATTTGCAAAAAATTTCTTTTGTGTTACAAATTATCCGCGGTCAATGCTCTTCCCATTTCTGAAGAAATTTCGCCGCTACCTCATCAGGCGAAAAAGTCGATTTTCGACATTTTCGTATTTTAATTGTAAATATCTCGAAAAAGCGAAATTAGCAACAGAAACGGACATCGGATCGGTACTCAGCGACCTCGACTCTACTTGACCACATATGTCACATACTTTACTTCGGTGCCACGAACGGACGGACACACAGACAGACAGACAGACATTGTCATCCGTATATATGTTACCGTGACTACCCGGATCCAGTGAAAACCCGGATATCCGGGTTTTCACTGGTCGACTTAGTGAAAACCCGAATATCCGGGTTTCACTGACGGGTTAGTGAAAACCCGGATAATATCAAATTATCCGGGTTTTCACTGAAAGTTTAGTGAAAACCCGGATATGCGAGATTTCGTGGGAGGATCGTGAAAATCATGATAGCTGTGTTTTCATCGATCTTTTCTAAGAAATAGCCTAGAATACGACCCTTCTAGTTTTCAACACTTATCACGAAACAAGAGCTTTTGAATGGAGGATCGCGCTGTTTATTGCGCGAAACAAACGTCCTGGAGTGCGAAACGTGCGATCTTAGAAGTACCTTGCATCTGTGCCGAACCGCCCCTTTCACAATGCGCATGATTTTCGCATGATTTGCGACCAATTGGCACGTCTGGTTCAACACGGGGCGAAGTATAGGGAATGTGCATCCCGCTTACAGCTTGCACGTGACTGAAAGTTGTCGCAAGCGTTAGTAGGGAAGGGGCACAGCCGGCCTGAGCAGGAGGTGAAGTAGATGGAGGAGTGTTCACCCCACCCACTGTTTGCACTAAAACTCGGCCGGCGTCGCGCCTGGCGGGTCGAAAACTGAGGCTTAGCGCGACCACCAACTTCAGGGCGCGCTCCGCGCGCCCTGAAGTCGGTCACCGGTTGCGTTAAGCCTAAGCTTCGACCCGCCAGACTGCGACGCCGACTGACTCTTGTGGACAGTGGGCGCAGGGCGAGCCTAAGCATAGCCTGATTTGGAAGGAACCAAACGGCCTACAGGCAATAGAAATATAGTTATAGCAGTGTATTGCGCGATTTTGAGCATATCGGAGAATTATCCGGGGTTTCCCTAACCGATCAGTGAAAACCCGGATATCCGGGTTTTCACTAACTCAACAGTGAAAACCCGGATATCCGGGTTTTCACTAACCAACTCAGTGAAAACCCGGATATCCGAGTTTTCACTGAAGACGGGTTCTCCCGGTCACATATACACCTCGCCGCGCTGAGGCGCGGCGAAAAAACCTACTAGCCCTGCAGGCGCCCTCCGTCTCCCCCTCTCCTCCCTCCCCCTCCTCGCGCATGCTCTGCTGCGGCTGCTGCTGACCCTCCCCCAGCAGAGGGGGAGAGGGCGGAGCCACCACTCCCTCCGAATCCTACAATTAGAGGGCAAGCGTCGTCGCTCTGTAGACTGCACCTACATACAGGGTGGCCCACCGAAAACCCGTGCTCTATGGATGGTGGCTTATATCTCTAGCGTGAGTTGGTCAAATTGGCTGAAATTTTCAGTGATTATACTCAAACGTCCAACTTAAAGATACCGTAAGTTGCAGCTTTGTAATTTGTTTATCGCTGTCGTAGCACTGAAAATGCCTTCCTGGAGAGAATTGACACAAAATCGACAAAAAATTTTGACCTTCTCCGATTTTGCTGATTTTTTCGCCGCCCCCCAGGGCGGCGAGTATATATACGGACGCTATTGTCTGTTTGCGTGTCCGTGTGTCCGTGTGTCCGTCCGTGTGTCCGTCCGGAACAACTAGACATGACGGTTAGTGCTATCCGATGGAGTCGAATGCGCTGAGTAACGTGCCGTTGTCCGTTTCTGTTGCTAATTTCCCTATTTCGAGATATTTACAATTAATATACGAAAATGTCAAAAATGACACTTTTATTTACAAGTCGTATCGGCAAAGTTTTTGCTGAAATGGAAAGGGCACAAGACGCGATGAATTTGTGACATAGTTTCGGATTTTGGAATTCACCAAATTAGGGATATTTTCAAAGTTTTTGTCAAAATTCCCAAATTTCGAACAATTCAAACAGCTTATATTTCAAACTTCTTTGCACCGATGTATCGAGCATAGTCTGCCAAGTATTTAGCAAATAGTTTCAGCGATTATAATTAACGAAATTGAGGATATTTTCAAGGTTTTTGTCAAAATCCCCAAATTTCGACAATTTCAAACAGCTTGGATTTCAAAATTTCTTTTCGCGGATGTGTCGAGCATAGTCTGCCAAGTATTTATCAAATAGTCTCAGATTTTATAATTAGCGAAACTAGGGATATTTTCAAGGGTTTTGTCAAAATTGCCAAATTTCGACAAATTCAAACAGCTTAAATTTCAAAACTTCTTTGCACGGATGCATCGAGCATAGTCTGCCAAGTATTCATCAAATAGTTTCAGATTTTATAATCAACGAAATTAGGGATATTTCAAGGGTTTTGTCAAAATTCCAAAATTTCGACAAATTCAAACAGCTTAAATTTCATAACTTCTTTGCACGGATGTATCGAGCATAGTCTACCAAGTATTTATCAAATAGTTTCAGATTTTATAATTAACAAAATTAGGGTTATTTTTAATGGTTTTGCCAAAATTCCCAAATTTCGACAAATTCAAACAGCCTAAATTTCAAAACTTCTTTGCACGGATGTATCGAGCATAGTCAGCCAAGTATTTAGCAAATAGTTTCAGATTTTCTAATTAGCGAAATTAGGTATATTTTTAAGGGTATTGCTAAAATTCCCAAATTTCGACAATTTCGAATAGCTTAAATTTCAGAATGTCTTAGCATGGTTGTGTCGGGCATAGTCTGCCAACTATTTAGCAAATAGTTCTATGTTTTATAATTAACGACTTTTGGGATATTTTCAAGGTTTTTCTCATAATTGCCAAATTTCGACAATTTCAAACAACTTAAAATTCAAAATATCTTTGCGTGGATGAATCGGGCGTAGTGTGTCAAGAATTATACAGCAGTTTCAGATTTTAGAATTCACGAAATTAGGGATATTTTCAAGGTTTTTTTCAAACATGGCAGATTTCGGCAATTCAAATGGCTAAAACTTAGCAATATTTTTCCATGGATGTGTCCGGCAACGTATGTTTTGCCACCTATTCAATCGAAGACGAAGCGCGGCAATTCTGTTCACTGTGCGGGTCTGCAATCTACAGCAACGGTACCGTAACCGTCCGCATTTGTGACCCAAAAGAAAAGGGCGTCGTCCCATTTAGACCCTCTTTATTCCAAAGTGAACCTGCGGCGAACATTCCTGATCCATTTATGGATCAGTACCCACCAATGCGCCTTACAGGCATCGATTGCCCAACAATGGCACAAAATTTCTCTGGAAACTCGAGGTAACTGCGGCGATACTCCCCAAAGAAATCCTCAATTTACTATTCTGACACTATGGAATATACTCCTCAAATGCACGACACACTATACAATGCCAATCAACCATCATCGGGTACCCAGTTTTTACTCTAAGCTTGTCTTACCTACATACTGTACCTACAGAATGTGTACCTTCATACTTCTCTCGTCGCATTTTCGATCCTATGCTGCCACACTCGTGGTTTGTTTTCACCTCCTTTCAATTGGCCTTTCAAATGCGTAATGTCACGTCGAGAAAGGGTTCAGCGGAAGGGTTCATTTGACAGGCGGCAGTGGAGCGTATGACTCACTGCCGTCTGCATGAGTGCAGTTGACGCGGTACCGATTCGCGGTAGGGTAGAGTACAGACACCGCTGAAAGGAAACTCCTTGCGTTCTCTGCACTCTCGCAGAAAGAATGCAACTCTTTGCAATGTCAGTCAGAATACAAACTCAACTTTTTAATACCGGAGCTTGTTTCGCCCGGCCTCAGCCGGGCGAACCCCTACGAGAGCTTATCGTGCGTGCGTGCGTGCGTGCGTGCGTGCGTGCGTTCGTTCGTTCGGAACGCTCTCATATCTCGGCGTTGGTAAGTCGTAGGAAGGCGATCTTGGGCTTTATGGATAGCTCTCGACTTACTGGTAATGTCGCTAAGAGACTTCGAAATTCAAAAGTTTGAATTGCGCGCGCTACAGTAACCCGAAGGTTCAAACTGAAAACGGCTATTACTCGCTCGTCTTACGTCGTAGAGCGGCGTGCGATAGGTCAACTAAAAGGTCTCGACGTGCTCTTTCGTTTGGCATTACAAATTTTCTTAATTACGCAAACACGCAACACGAAAAGCGACATTGTCGCGTTTTTGACAAAGAAATCGCTCTAACTCACTCAGTGTGCGTCGTAGAGAGACGGTCTTAAGTTGGCTGGATAGCTCTTGACCCACTGATCATTTGTTCTTCTATTGGTCGAAACCCAAAAGTTTGAATTTCGCGCGCTACAGTAACCCAAAGGTTCAAAACGAAAAACTTCTCTAACTCGCTCGTCTTCCGTCGTAGAGAGACGATCTTGAGGTCGTTGAATATGTTTTGGCACACTGATCATTCCGTTAAGAGAAGTCGAGATTCAAAAGTTTGAATTTCGCGAGCTACAGTAACTCACAGGTTGAAACAGCAAAGCGGCTCTAACTCGCTCGTCTTACGTCGTAGAGCGGCGTGCGATAGGTCTACTAAAAGGTCTCGACGCGGCCTTTCGTTTGGCATAAAACATTTTCTAAATTACGCAAAGACGCAACACGAAAAGCGACATTCTCGCGTTTTTAACACAGAAATCGCTCTACCTCGCTCAGCGTGCGTCGTAGAGAGACGATCTTGAGTTTTTTGGATAGCTCTCGACTCACTGATCATTTGTTCTTCGATTGGTCGAAACTCAAAAGTTTGAATATCGCGAGCTACAGTAACCCAATGGTTCAAAACGCAAAGATTCTCTAACTCGCTCGTCTTCCGTCGTACAGAGACGATCTTGAGTACGTTGAATAGGTTTCGGCACACTGATCATTCCTTTAAGAGAAGTCGAGATTCGAAAGTTTGAATTTAGCGAGCTACAGTAACTCAAAGGTTCAAACAGCAAATCGGCCCTAACTCGCTTGTCGTACGTTGTAGAGCGGCATTCGTTCGACCGTTTGAAAGCTTACGTTGAGGCAGTTGTTGAGCGGTCATTCCTAAAGAAATACGTGTGTTTTTTCACCTCTTGTCGTACGAACAACTTGTCTGCTAAAAAAATTAATCCCGGGCGATCCCAATGTTGCCTTGCAACAACCGCTCAGAAATGCGTATGCCTTGCTAAAAAAATTAATCCCGGGCGATCCCAATGTTGCCCTGCAAGAACCCCTCAGAAAGGAGCGTGTCAAAAGTAGCGCATGAATAGTGGACTCCGGGCGGGCGCGCGTCATATCGGAAAGGCTTCGAAATACTTTACAAAAGTATCCACTCTTTTACTCTTCCACTTTAAAACACTCACAAACCACTCTGTATTAATAAAACAACTCAACTTTTTTAAAACAGCTTGTTAGATGTGATAAAGGATGTGCTCCCGACTTTCACAGTTTTGTCGCCCGCCCTCAGGCGGGCGACACCATACGAGAGCTCGGCGTGCGTGCGTGCGTGCGTACGTACGTCCGTAACGCTCTCAGATCTCGGCGTTGGAAAGTCGTAGAGCGGAGATCTTGGGCTCTGCGGATAGGTCTCGACTCACTGATCATTCAGCTAAGAGGTTCCAAAGTTCAAAAGTTTGAATTGCGCGCGCTACAGTAACCAGAAGGTCGAAACGCAAAACGGCTCTAGCTCGTTCGTGTTACGTCGTAGAGAGGTGATCGACACGTCATGTGAAAGCTCTCGACGTGCTCTTTTATGCGGCCGCAGAACGTTTTTCAATTACGCAAACACGCACCGCGGAAAACGCCATTTTCGGCATTTTGACGCTAAAATCGCTCTACCGCGATCAACTTGTGTCGTAGAGAGACGATCTCGAGCTTTTTGGATAGCTCCCGACTCACTGATAATTTGTTCTCCCATTGGTCAAAACTCAAAAGTTTGAATTTCGCGAGTTACAGTAACTCGAAGGTGCAAAAGCGCAAAACGGCTGTAACTCGCTTGCCTTACGTGGTAGAGTGGCAATCGGCACGCCAGGTGAAAGCTCTCGACGTGTTCTTTCATGCGGCTACAAAAGTTTGCTTAATTACGCAAACACGCACCGCGGAAAACGCCATTTTCGGGATGTTGACGCTAAGTTCGCTCTAATTCGCTCAACTCGCGTCGTAGAGAGACGATTTGGAGCTTATTGGATAGCTCTTGACTCAATGATCAATCGTTCTCCCTTTGGTCGAAACTCAAAAGTTTGAATTTCGCGAGTTACAGTAACTAAAAAGTGCAAAAGCACAAAACGGCTCTAACTTGCTCGTCTTACGTCGTAGAGCCGCAATCGACACGTCAGGTGAAAGCTCTCGGCGTGCTCTTTCATGCGGCAGTAACAAATTTTCAATTACGCAAGCACGCACCGGAGAAAACGCCATTCTCAAGATTTTAACACTAAGATTGCTCTTTGCTACATACAGAAGTGCGACACGGTTTGATTGCTCGTAGTGTACTCTTTTGTAAGTTTTTGTCACTTTTTTAAAAGCGTTGCTTGAAAGAGGGGTGTTCTTGCTCTAAAAACCAAATCGCGGGCGAAATCAATATTGCTATGCAATACCCTCTTGCGAAGGGGGAGCTCGTGAAGCGGAGCATGCGGGCGATGAACTCTCGCACTCTCTGCAGAAAGAACGCAACTCTTTGCAATGTCAGTCAGAGTACAAACTCAACTTTTTAATACCGGAGCTTGTTCGCCCGCCCTCAGGCGGGCGACACCATACGAGAGCTCGGCGTGCGTGCGTACGTACGTCCGTACGTCAGTAACGCTCTCAGATCTCGGCGTTGGAAAGTCGTAGAGCGGAGATCTTGGGCTCTACGGATAGGCCTCGACTCACTGATCATTCAGCTAAGAGGTTTCGAAGTTCAAAAGTTTGAATTGCGCGCGCTACAATAACCCGAATGTGAAAACGCAAAACGGCTCTAGCTCGCTCGTCTTACGTCGTAGAGCGGCAATCGACACGTCAGGTGAAAGCTCTCGACGTGCTCTTTCATGCGGCTACAAAACTTTGTTCAATTACGCAAACACGCACCGCTGAAAACGCCATATTCGGGAATTTGACGCTAAGATCGCTCTAACTCGCTCAACTTGCGTCGTAGAGAGACTATGTCGAGCTTTTTGGATAGCTCCCGACTCACTGATCATTTGTTGTCCCATTGGTCGAAACTCAAAAGTTTGAATTTCGCGAGTTACAGTAACTCGAAGGTGCAAAAGCACAAAACGGCTCTAACTCGCTCGTCTTACGTCGTAGAGCCGCAATCGACACGTCAGGTGAAAGCTCTCGGCGTGCTCTTTCATGCGGCTACAAAAGTTTGTTCAATTACGCAATCGCGCACCGCGAGAAACGCCATTCTCGGGATTCTGACGCTAAGATCGCTCTTTGCAACATAGACAGAAGTGCGACACGGTTTGATTGCTCGTAGTGTGCTCTTTTGTGCTCTGTCAATTGTTCGCCAAAACTTTTGCAAGTTTTTGTCACTTTTTAAAAGCGTTGCTTGAAAGAGGGATGTTCTTGCTCTAAAAGCCAAATCGCGGGCGAAATCAATATTGCTATGCAATACCCTCTTGCGAAGCTGGGGCTCATGAAGCGGAGCATGCGGGCGATGAACTCTCGCACTCTCTGCAGAAAGAACGCAACTCTTTGCAATGTCAGTCAGAGTACAAACTCAACTTTTTAATACCGGAGCTTGTTGTCTTACGTCGCTGCGCCCTCCATAGCGTGAGTAACATGATGTCAAAGTTCAGCAGTGCGCCAAATTGAGCGCAACGTCGACAACTGAAACTACTGTAACTTTCGCTGTACTGGATTAAACGAGCTGATATCTTAACACGTGGTAAAGAAGAACCACCGTAATGAACGGTGCAAGTTTCAGTCAAATTCAAAGTCACCAGCGCATTTGTCAGCTTTGTGGCTTTTGAACTACCGATGATCTTTGTGTTGCATGCTCTAGCTAGATCGTCAGACCAGCGAAAGAACTGTAACTTGGCGTATCCTTAAGTTTGCTATTGGGCTACAACCTCTGAAAATTTCAGCAAAATTGACGAACGCACGTAAGAGATATAAGCAGGCAAAGAGCACGGGTTTTCGGTGGGCCACCCTATACAGGGTGCTGAACAACTTCCGCCCAAACAATTCAAGTACAACTGTCCCCAAATTGGTCACCACGAAAGCCAATCGTCTGAAACCGAACCGACTTTGAACAGTGTATCAATTCAACAAAAAAAGAAAATATGTGCACAGTACCTCGTCGTCGTTTCCGCCCTCCCTTTCCCAGGTGGGGTCCCGGGGCGGCGACCCGGCCGTCTCAACCGAAACCTGAAAACAACAAATAGCATTCATAGTTTAATATCAAATGGTAATTTTATTTTAAATAGAGCATAGGTACTATGCGTTTCAGTGGACCCTCTCCCTCCACTGCACTAGAGGTCTCAACGGGCCCCCGGGCCCGTGGCCCGGCCCGTCCCGTGGGCCGGGCCGGGCGGGCCGGGACCCAAAAAAATTACGGGCCGGGCCGCGAAAAAAATTAACGGGCCGGGCCGACCCACAAAACTGAATACTTTCGCAAAATTTCTATCGCGCATATCAAAATAACAAAACGAAAACTTGCGTAGCTCAGGCAAGGGTAAACCGATTCCAGTGATATTTGCACAAGTGAACGTATGATGTATGTAGGCACTAGCTTGTGTTGAAATCTTGCAGAAATCGTTCATGCGTCGCGCCTACGCGACCACGATGAAGAAGACGCTGTTATGAAAGCGTGCGTACTAAGGTAACCGAACGGAAACTTGCGCAACCCAGGCATGGGTGCACCGATTGCAACGACATTGATGTGCTTCATAGCGCAATATGTGTTGTAGCTTATGTTAAAATATGGCGGCGATCCTTCACACATAGCGCCTACGCGACCACGCTAGAAGAGATACACTTTCAGCGCTCATTTTTTTCGGCGTCAGAAAACGGAAAGTACACCTTTATTGGCGTGAAACTGCAGCTGCTGCAGTCGTCCGACTGGGCTGCCCTTTTGACACAATCTACAGAACATAATGACGTTTGATTTCCCAAAGTTTCGTCGAAATCGGTCTAACGAAGCTCGAGCTTTTCAATTTTCCGCGGCGACAAAAATTTCCGACGGGCCGGTCCGGGCGGGCCGACTACGGAATTTAACAAGCTCCGGTATTAAAAACTTGAGTTTGTATTCTGACTGACATTGCAAAGAGTTGCGTTCTTTCTGCAGAGAGTGCGAGAGCTCATCGCCCACATACTCCGCTTCATGAGCCCCCGCTTCGCAAGAGGGTATTGCATAGCAATATTGATTTCGCCCGCGATTTGGCTTTTAGAGCAAGAACATCCCTCTTTCAAGCAACGCTTTTAAAAAAGTGACAATAAGTTGCGAAAGTTTTGGCAAACACTTGACAGAGCACAAAAGAGCACACTACGAGCAATCTTACCGTGTCGCACTTCTGCATGTTGCAAAGAGCAATCTTGGTGCTAAAATCTCGAGAATGGCGTTTTCTGCGGTGCGTGCTTGCGTAATTGAACAAACTTTTGCAGCCGCATGAAAGAGCACGCCGAGAGCTTTCACCTGACGTGTCGATCGCGGCTCTACGACGCAAGACGAGCGAGTTAGGGCAGCTTTGTGCTTCTGCACTTTCGAGTCACTGTAACTCGCAAAATTCAAACTTTTGAGTCTCGACCAATGGGAGAACGAATGATCATTGAGTCGAGAGCTATCCAAAAAGCTCGAGATCGTCTCTCTACGACGCAAGTTGAGTGAGTTAGAGCGAGCTAAGCGTCAAAATCCCGAGAATGGCGTTTTCCGCGGTGCGTGTTTGCGTAATTGAGCAAACTTTTGTAGCCGCATGAAAGAACACGTCGAGCGCTTTTACCTGGCGTGTTGATTGCCACTCTACGACGTAAGACGAGCGAGTTAGAGCCGTTTTGTGCTTTTGCACCTTCGAGTTACTGTAACTCGCGAAATTCAAACTTTTGAGTTTCGAACAATGGGAGAACAAAATGATCAGTGAGTTCGAGCTCGAGATCGTCTCTCTAGGATGCAAGTTGAGCGCGATAGAGCGATTTTGGCGTCAAAATGCCGAGAATGGCGTTTTCCGCGGTGCGTGTTTGCGTAATTGAAAAACTTTTACAGACGCATGAAAGAACACGTCGAGAGCTTTCACCTGACGTGTCGATTGCCGCTCTACGACGTAACACGAGCGAGTTAGAGCCGTTTTGCGTTTTGACCTTCGGGTTACTGTAGCGCGCGCAATTCAAACTTTTGAATTTCGAAACCTCTTAGCTGAATGATCAGTGAGTCGAGACCTATCCGTAGAGCCCAAGATCTCCGCTCTACGACTTTCCAACGCCGAGATCCGAGAGCGTAACAGACGCACGCACGCGCGCACGCACGCACGCACGCACGCCGAGCTCTCAGCTCAGCTCTCAGCACGCACGCCGAGCTCTCACCATAAGTGCTACCTACGAATCGCCAGGCAGTCGTGCAGCGACCGGTGTCTTCTCAGCATGCTCAAAGTGTCCGTTTCACATTGACGAATTGGTTGGATTTCATTGTGGGCGGTTGCCTTCTCGCCACAGCGCAGTCTGCAGCGAAGACGAACACAGCAAAACACAGTCTTTGAGCCGGTACCACCGCCGTCTCAATACATTATGCGTGGCGCCGCCGCCGGCCAGAGCAATCCATTCTCGACCACCGCCGCAGCCCACGATAAAAATATGGGGGGGGGGGGGGGGGGCTGATTGAATGGAATGGGCGGGGCGCGCGGAATGGCGTCGGGACAGAGGCGGGTGGCGGGCGGGCGCCGCCGTGGATGGGGAAAGGGGGAGGGGGGAGAGGGGGCGGGGGAGGGGAAGGGTGGATGCACATGAAGCACCATGCCTAACGTATTTCATTGAGAGATCAAGTGCAACCGCCGTATGAGTGAATTTGGTGTCGCACTAAATTTGGTGTTTCAATCACTCGTTCACTTGCATTTTCACTCGGTCAATAGCCAAGATTCAACCTCAGGACTCGAAGGGGTATAGTCTCGCCCGCCTGAGGGCGGGCGAAACAAGCTGTGTGTGTAAAAAGTTCATCCTATACTTTGTGTCTGTCTCATCTTGGTGAACAGTATAGTGAACTAAATACACATCATTAGCCGCATCTGGAGAAATTAGCTTGAGAATGTCTGCTATAAACCACGTGCAGCTATTACCACGATACGGTTGTCTGTACAACTGATCTAAAGCTCAGTGATATCGCCGCGTTCGCTATATGGTATCGGCATGATACGACGCCGTTTATCTGAAGTTTTATGCCTGTGGGAATACGCCACATCGAACAAAAGAACTTGTCAACTGTTTGGTGCAGTCGTTCTCTACCAGGAATTTCGTTTGGTGTACGCATTTCTGCGTTATGACGCTTTAGAAAATTTGTAGAATTTTGGCAAATTGTGACGTGTTTCTATGCAATTCCACAATTGCAAACAATTTTGTTTGTGTTACAAATTATCCGCGGTCTATGCTCTTTCCATTTCTGAAGAAATTTCGCCGCTAGTCCATCAGGCGACAAAGTCGATTTTCGACATTTTTACGTTCTAATTGTAAATATCTCAAAATTGCAATATTTCAAAACTGTAGAACCATGTCACAAATTCTTATTTGCTTACGACCTTTCCATTTCTGCATTCACATTCGTCAATAAATGACGTTCTATTTTTGTCAATTTATGAAATTTTGACAAATAATTGCGTATTTCTATGAAATTCCACATTTGAAAAAAATTTCTTTTGTGTTACAAATTGTCCACGGCCTATGGTCTTTCCACTTCTGAAGAAATTTCGCCGCTAGCGCATCAGGCGAAAGAGTCGATTTTCGATACTTTCGTATTTTAATTGTAAATATCTCCAAATTGCAATTTTTCAAAACTAAAAAACTGTGTCACAAATTCTTATTGGCTTGCGACGTTTCAGTTTCTGCATTCACATTCGTCAATAAATGACGTTCTATTTATGTCAATTTATGAAATTTCGACAAACAATTGCGTATTTCTATCAAATTCCACATTGACAAAAAATTTCTTTTGGGTTACAAATTATCAGCGGTCCGTGCTCTTTCCATTTCTGAAGAAATTTCGCGGCTAGCTCATCAGGTGAAAAAGTCGATATTCGACATTTCTGAATTTTAATTGTGAATATCTCGAAAATGCGAAATTAGCAACGCAAACGGACATCGGATCCGTACTCAGCGACCTCGACTCTACTTGACCACATATGCCACATATCTTACTTCGGTGCCACGGACGGACGGACACACAGACAGACAGACAGACAGACAGACATTGTCATCCGTATATATACACCTCGCCGCGCTGAGGCGCGGCGAAAAAAGGGCCGGGCCGGGCCGCTCGAAAAAATTTCCGGGCCGGGCGGGCCGCGGGACCCAGACGGGCCGGGCCGGGCCGAAAACGGACATGGACGACACTTAATGAGTGCACCCCTTTTACTGACTGCGTGCACCCCTTTTACTGACTGAGTGCACCCAACGTAATTCTGGCCGGCGTCTAGAATTACTGACTGCGTGCACCCCACAAAATTACTGACTGAGTGCACCCCGAGAGCCTGGCCATCCTCCCCCTCTGATACAGAGCGAGTGCATAGAAGGGGCACAGCAGGCCTAAGCAGGCGGTGAATTAGATGGAGGAGTGTTTATTCCACTTACAGTTTGCACTAAAACTCGGTCGACGTCGCGCCTGGCGGGTCTCAGCTGAGGCTTAGCGCGACCACCAACTTCAGGGCGCGCTCCGCGCGCCCTGAAGTCGGTCACCGGTCGCGTTAAGCCTAAGCTTCGACCCGCCAGACTGCGACGCCGACTGACTCTTGTGGACAGTGGGCGCAGGGCGAGCCTAAGCATAGCCTGAATTCAAACGAGAATCCTGCTTGAAGTTTATAGAGCGCCTGTCACAAGAGTGCCGACGAGTGGGGTGCACTCAGTCAGTAATTTCGTGGGGTGCACGCAGTCAGTAATTCTGGACGCCAGCCAGATTCATGTTGGGTGCACCCAGTCAGTAAAAGGGGTGTACGCAGTCAGTAAAAGGGGTGCACTCATTCAGATTTTACCGCCGAAAACCCCCGGCCCGTTGAGACCTCTACACTGCACCCACTCAAGCAGGGCGCAATCTGTCAGCACTTTTCAGAGGGCAAGCTTTCGCAACAAGCTGTTTTAAAAAAGTTGAGTTGTTTTATTAATACAGAGTGGTTTGTGAGTGTTTTAAAGTGGAAGAGTAAAAGAGTGGATACTTTTGTAAAGTATTTCGAAGCCTTTCCGATATGACGCGCGCCCGCCCGGAGTCCACTATTCATGCGCTACTTCTGACACGCTCCTTTCTGAGGGGTTCTTGCAAGGCAACACTGGGATCGCTTTGATTAATTTTTTTAGCAGACAAAGTTGTTCGTAAGACAAGGGTTTAAAAAAAAACAAAAGTATTTCTTTAGGACCGACCTTTCAACAACTGCCTCAACGTTAGCTTTCAAACGGTCGAACGAATGCCGCTCTACAACGTAAGACGAGCGAGTTAGGGCCGATTTGCTGTTTGAACCTTTGGGTTACTGTAGCTCGGGAAATTCAAACTTTTGAATTTTGACTTCTCTTAACGCAATGGTCAGTGCGTCGAAACCTATTCAACGACCTCAAGATCGTCTCTCTACGACGGAAGACGAGCGAGTTAGAGAAGTTTTGCGTTTTGAACCTTTGGGTTACTGTAGCGCGCAAAATTCATGCTTTTGGGTTTCGACCAATAGAAGAACAAATGATCAGTGAGTCGTGAGCTATTCAACCAACTTAAGACCGTCTCTCTACGACGCACGCTGAGTGAGTTAGAGCAATTTCTGTGTCAAAAACGCGAGAATGTCGCTTTTCGTGTTGCGTGTTTGCGTAATTAAGAAAATTTTTAATGCCAAATGATAGAGCACGTCGAGACCTTTTAGTTGATCTATCGCACGCTGCTCTACGACACAAGACGAGCGAGTTCGAGCCGTTTTGCGTTTAGACCTTCGGGTTACTGTAGTGCGCGCAATTCAAACTTTTGAATTTCGAAGTCTTTCAGCGACATTACCAGTGAGTCGAGACCTTTCCGTAAAGCCCAAGATCGCCTTCCTACGCCTTTCCAACGCCGAGATATGAGAGCGTTTCGGACGGACGAACGAACGAACGCACGCACAATAAGCTCTCGTAGGGGTTCGCCCGGCTGAGGCCGGGCGAAACAAGCTGTTTTAAAAAAGTTGAGTTGTATTATTAATACAGAGTGGTTTGTGAGTGTTTTAAAGTGAAAGAGTAAAAGAGTGGATACTTTTGTAAAGTATTTCGAAGCCTTTCCGATATGACGCGCGCCCGCCCGGAGTCCACTATTCAAATGCGCTACTTCTGGCACGCTCCTTTCTGAGGGGTTCTTGCAGGGCAACATTGGGATCGCCCGGGATTATTTTTTTGAGCAAGACACACGCATTTCTGAGCGGTTGTTGCAGGGCAACATTGGAATCGCCCGCGATTAATTTTTTAGCAGACAAAGTTGTTCGCAAGACAAGGGTTTAAAAAAACAAAAGTATTTCTTTAGGAATGAGTGTTCAACAACTGCCTCAACGTAAGTTTTCAAACGGTCGAACGAATGCCGCTCTACAATGTAAGACGAGCGAGTTAGGGCCGATTTGCTGTTTGAACCTTTGGGCTACTGTAGATCGCGATATTCAAACTTATGAGTTTCGATCAATAGAAGAACAAATGATCAGTGAGTCAAGAGCTATCGAGCAACTCAAGACCGTCTCTCTACGACGCACGCTGAGCGCGTTAAAGCGATTTCTATGCTAAAAACGCAAGAATGTCGCTTTTCGTGTTGCGTGTTTGCGTAATTTAGAAAATGTTTTACGGAAAACGAAAGAACGCGTCGAGACCTTTTGATAGACCTATCGCACGCCGCTCTACGACTTAAGACGAGCGAGTTGGAGCCGCTTTGCTGATTGAACTTTTGAGTTACTGTAGCTCGCGAAATTCAAACTTTTGAATTCCGACTTCTCTTAACGAAATGATCAGTGTGCCGAAACCTATTCAACGACCTCAAGATCGTCTCTCTACGACGGAAGACGAGCGAGTTAGAGAAGTTTTGCGTTTTGAACCTTTGGGTTACTGTAGCGCGCGAAATTCAAACTTTTGGGTTTCGACCAATAGAAGAACAAATGATCAGTGAGTCGAGAGCTATCCAACCAACTTAATACCGTCTCTCTACGACGCACGCCGAGTGAGTTAGAGCGATTTTTGTGTCAAAAACGCGAGAATGTCGCTTTTCGTGTTGCGTGTTTGCGTAATTTAGAAAATGTTTTACGTACGCCAAACGAAAGAACGCGTCGAGACCTTTTGATCGACCTATCGCACGCCGCTCTACGACTTAAGACGAGCGAGTTAGAGCCGCTTTGCTGATTGAACCTTTGAGTTACTGTAGCTCGCGAAATTCAAACTTTTGAATTCCGACTTCTCTTAACAAAATGATCAGTGTGCCGAAACCTATTCAACGACCTCAAGATCGTCTCTCTACGACGGAAGACGAGCGAGTTAGAGAAGTTTTGCGTTTTGAACCTTCGGGTTACTGTAGCGCGCGAAATTCAAACTTTTGGGTTTCGACCAATAGAAGAACAAATGATCAGTGAGTCGAGAGCTATCCAACCAACTTAATACCGTCTCTCTACGACGCACGCCGAGTGAGTTAGAGCGATTTCTGTGTCAAAAACGCGAGAATGTCGCTTTTCGTGTTGCGTGTTTGCGTAATCAAGAAAATTTTTATTGCCAACCGAAAGACCACGTCGAGACCTTTTAGTTGACCTATCGCACGCCGCTGTACGACGTAAGACGAGCGAGTTAGAGCCGTTTTCCGTTTTGACCTTCGGGGTACTGTAGCGCGCGCAATTCAAACTTTTGAATGCCGATTTCTCGAGGTACAGTAGGTCGAGACCTTTCCGTAGAGCCCAAGATCGCCTTCCTACGACGTTCCAACGCCGAGATCTGAGAGCGTGATGAACGAACGGACGAACGAACGCACGAAAAGCTCTCGTAGGGGTTCGCCCGGCTGAGTCCGGGCGAAACAAGCTCCGGTATTAAAAAGTTGAGTTTGTATTCTGACTGACATTGCAAAGAGTTGCATTCTTTCTGCAGAGAGTGCGAGAGTTCATCGCCCGCATGCTCCGCTTCATGAGCCCCCACTTCGCAAGAGGGTATTGCATAGCAATATTGATTTCGCCCGCGATTTGAATTTTAGAGCAAGAACATCCCTCTTTCAAACAACGCTTTTAAAAAAGTGACAAAAACTTGTAAAAGCTTTGGCAAGCAATTGACAGAGCACAAAAGAGCGCACTACGAGCAATCAAACCATGTAGCACCTCTGCATGTAGCAAAGAGCGATCTTAGTGTTAAAATCTCGGGAATGGCGCTTTCGGCGGTGCGTGTTTGCGTAATTAAAAATTTTGTTGCTGCCGCATGAAGAGCACGCCGAAAGCGTTCACCTGACGTGTCGAATGCCACTCTGCGACGTAAGACGAGCGATTTAGAGCCGTTTTGTGCTTTTGCACATTCGAGTTACTGTAACTCGCGAAATTCAAACTTTTGAGTTTCGACCGATGGGAGAACAAATGATCATTGCGTCGAGAGCTATCCGATAAGCTCGAGATTGTCTCTCTACGACGCCAGTTGAGCGAGTTAGAGCGTTCTTAGCGTCAAATCCCGAGAATGGCGTTTTCCGCGGTGCGTGTTTGCGTAATTGAACAAACTTTTGCAGCCGTATGAAAGAACACGTCGAGAGCTTTCACCTCACGTGCCGATTGCCGCTCTACGACGGAAGACGAGCGAGTTAGGGCCGTATTGTGCTTTTGCACTTTGAGTTGCTGTAACTCGCGAAATTCAAACTTTTGAGGTCCGACCAATGGGAGGACAAATGATCAGTGAGTCGGGAGCTATCCAAAAAGCTCAAGATCGTCTCTCTACGACGCAAGTTGAGCGCCTTAGAGCGATTTTAACGTCAAAATGCCAAGAATGGCGTTTTCAGCGGTGCGTGTTTGCGTAATTGAAAAACTTGTTGCTGCCGCATGAAAGAGCACGTCGAGAGCTTTCACCTGACGTGTCGACCGCCGCTCTACGACGTAAGACGAGCGAGTTAGAGCCACTTTGCGTTTTGGACTTTCGGGTTACTGTAACTCGAGAAATTCAAATTTTTGAGTCTCGACACCGGTTATGACTAATGATCAGTGAGTCGAGACCTATCCGTAGAGTTCAAGATCGTTTCTCTACGACTTTCGAACACCGACATCTGAGAGCGTTACGCACGCACGCACGCACGCACGCACGTAAGGACGCACGCACGCCGAGCTCTCCTAGGGTGTCGGCCGGCGGAGGGCGGGCGGAAAAAAGGCGAAAATATTCCACGTTGAAACGCTCGCAGGTCTCAACATTTCGCTCTTGGCGCTATTTTTATGGCGGAAAACCTTAAGTCGGCAAAAAAAATTTCACCTGCGCATTTTTTCGCCCGGCCTCAGCCGGGCGACACCCTACGAGAGCTCGGCGTGCGTGCGGCCGTACGTGCGTGCGTGCGTGCGTGCGTGCGTGCGTACGTAACGCTCCCAGATCTCGGCGTTGGAAAGTCGTAGAGCGGAGATCTTGGGCTCCACGGATAGGTCTCGACTCACTGATCATTCCGCTAAGAGAAGTCGAGATTCAAAGTTTGAATTACACGCGCTACAGTAATCCAAAGGTCAAAACGCAAAACGGTTCTAGCTCGCTCGTGTTACGTCGTAGAGCGGCAGTCGACGCGTCAGGTGAAAGCTCTCGACGCGCTCTTTTATGCGACTGCAAAAGTTCCTTCAATTGCGCAAACACGCACCGCCGAAAACGCCATTCTCGACATTTTGACGCTAAAATCGTTCTAACTCGCTCAACTTGCGTCGTAGAGAGACAATCTCAAGGTCAGTGGATAGCTCTCGACTCGCTGATCATTTGTTCTCCCATTGGTCGAAACTCAAAAATTTGAATTTCGCAAGTTACAGTAACCCGAAGGTTTTAAACGCAAAACGGCTCTAACTCGTCTGTCTTGCGTCGTAGAGAGGTGATCTTGAGCACCTTGGATAGCTCTGGACTCATTGATCATTGTTCTTACATTGGTCGAAACTCAAAGTTTGAATTTCGCGAGTTACAGTAACCCAAATGTCCGAAAGCGCAAAAACGGCTCTAACTCGCTCGTCTTTCGTCGTAGAGCGGCGATCGACACGTCAGGTGAAAGCTCTCGACGTGTTCTTTCATGCGGCAACAACAATTTTTAACACTACGCAAACACGCACCACGGGAAACGCCATTCCCGAGATTCGAACACTAAAATCGCTCTAACTCGCTTGATTTGCGTCGTTGAGAGACGATCTCGAGCTCAGTGGATAGCTCACGACTCACGGACTATTTGCAAAACTTGCTCTGTCATATGTTTGTCAAAACGTTGACAAGTTTTTGTCACTTTTTAAAAGCGTTGCTCAAAAGAGGGATTTTCTTGCTCTAAAAACCAAATCCCGGGCGATATCAATATTGCCAAGCAATACCCTCTTGCGAAGGGGGACCTCGTGAAGCGGAGCAATACGGGCGATGAGCTCCCGCACTCTCTGCAGAAAGAACGCAACTCTATGCAATGTCAGTCAGAATACAAACTCAACTTTTTAAAACCGGAGCTTGTTGAAAGCAATTGTAGAACGTTGCGAGCAAATTTTGCGGCGCAACACCTTGGACGCATGTAATTATGCCTGTGGCAGTGTTTTGCCACCTCGGTGTCCTCGTCATCCTGGGTCCCTTGAGTGCCGCGAACGCCGCCTTGAAATCCTTCTCGTCCGTCGCCCTGAGTTAGGTATATCAAATTTTGAGTTTTCGACGCGAAGATTTAGGTTACTGTAGCGGACGCAGTTCAAAATATTTGCGTACTGTGACTCTTGAATTGGCGCGAATACGCGGTCGCTTTCGTAATTCAGTTAGTTCGTCACCCACCATGCACTTCATCTGCCATTGCCGGACGGTTCGCCGCATATTGTGTAGGTCGATTGCCTTTACAATCTAACGAAAAGTGCTACATTACGCAAGCAAGATATTCCGCCGCTCGCCTTGAAACAGGCTCAAGTCAACGTACCGTAGATAAAATTCCTCTGCAATATAGCTCACCTCGCGCGCTGCAAAACAGGGGGGGGGGGGGGGCTCGGCTTTGCTCGGGCTCGGTTTCGCCTAAAGTGGTCGGTGGTGGCGCGGCAAGCGCACAGTACATCGCAGACGCAGACTATAGCTACTTCTTATAAAATTCTGGTAACTTGGAAGTTGCAAAACTCAAACTGATTCAACGGCTCTCACGGAATACCCGACCGACGCTCTGTTCTCGGCGGGACACCTTCTAATTCGCGATGATTGGTCCATGCTAGCTGCCTCGCTACAGGGCGCCTCTCCAAGTTTACACCGATTGGTCAATACGTTTGCGCGTTACACGGCGCTTAAATTGTCATTAGTTACCGTAACCAAGTTACTACAATTCAAATTTTAAAATGCGAGAAGTGAGTCTGAGAGTCGACGGCGGTGCAGAATTGGCGCATTACTGGCGCGCTTGAAATTGGGTAAACGCACGAATTGGTTTACGGTCGAAAGGTTGGATTGGAAGACGGCCGCCAGTGTGTCGCGCACCGTGTACTGGACTCTTCTCACCACTCTGGTGTCTTTGTCGGCCTGCAACTTGCAACACGGTGTGAGAAACAACGCCAAAGCGATACCCGGGGCCAATGTGGAGCAGAGGGCCACTGCGCAGTAACTTTTGTACCGCAATATGCAGCAGGGCGAACCACTGTAAACAACTCTGAAGTCCAGAGATGGATTTGAGCGTTAGCCCATTCATTCATTGCTCATCGATTCATCAATTCAGGACCAATCGTGTGGGTATGATGTTGATCAGTCCCCTGTTCCTGATCTCGACACTGTTCGGCAGCTACGCGGTGCACGAGCAGCGTCTCGCTCTCTTCTCCATGCTGTTCGCCGTCAACGTCACTCTGGCTCACTGCATGCTCTTCTTTCACACTCTGAGCAATCGAGAAGTCAGTGACCTGCTTGAGTTTCACACCTTGATTTCACTCTGACTCACTCGAAGGGTTTTCACATGCATACAGTGCAGTTGAGATTCTTCTGTGAAGCTCTCACAAATGCCATTCAGGTTCGAGGCTCTATCAAACAGCTGCTCTTATGCGCCAATTGGCGGGAGACGACGGAGAAACGGAATTCGGAATCGTCGTATTCGGTCAATCAAAATCGGTCGAAATCGTCGCCAATTCGAACACTGAGAATCGGAATTGGTATCGCGAAGAGCTGGCTTCAACGGCAACCCTCTCCCTACGAGACTAAGAAGCCCTCCATTCCAGCCGGCCTTCGCGACACTTGCCATGTTATACGTGGTTGGTTTTGGAATTTTTAGTTGTGCTCCGTCAACAGTGCCGTACGTGCTTGGTTTGCCTGGCAACTTGGTCTGACCTACGTGTGTATTGTAACTATGTACCTTCTGTCGGATGAGGGTTGACATTGTACATTTGGGCTGAGTCGTATAACCGATGCCAGCGCCCTCCAACTTGGCATTTTGAAGGATAGGTTATTTTGTGTGCCTACGTACACTACAGGGATGACCATAGAAACTGAAACTAGTTTCTGTTTCAGTTTCAGTTTCTATAAATATACTGAAACTGAAACTAACTAAAATGATCAGCCATATTTAAACTGAAACTGAAACTGAAACTCCACAGAAGCAATCAGTATTAGTGCAGTACTGAAACTAGTTTCAATACGCAGTACTGAAACTAGTTTCAATACGCAGTACTGAAACTAGTTTCAGTCTCAGTTTCAATATTTGAGGCGTATGTTTGGCTCATCTTACAGTATGTCAATTTGACGCTTTGCTTGCTTGACAATGACAACAAACTTGGCATGCACCTTTTATTTATGGTAATCAGCGACGCAGCAACGCATCCATGCAAGATTGCACGTACGCTTTGCAGCCGAGAACAGCGTACTTAATACTGAAACTCAGTTTCAGGTTTCAGGAACTGAAACTGAAACTCAAGAAATTCATTTACTGAAACAGAAACCAAAAATTAAAATGAAAACTGGTGCTGATACTGAAACTGAAACTAAAACTAAATCAGTTTCTACGGTCACCCCTGGTACACTATCTGTAGGAAGAGGGGACGACGTCCACTCTACGCTGCCTGACCATGGGGTCACCCCTCCTGGAGACAGTTCGAATCCTCTGTGTGTTTAGAGGGCTTGGCGCGCAAGCAGCAGCAGGGAGAAGGAGATCTGTCTTCCATCAGCTGCGTGGACCTGGTTGAGCGCTGTCCCCGCCTGCGCCTTCTGGGCATCGACTCTGCAGAGGTAGTGGGTGTCTCCCGTCCGCAGGTGGGAGGCGTCGCTCAGGTGGAGTGGCCTTCACCACACCGTCAGCAGCTGCGTCTCGGCCCTGCGCCGATCGAGTGAGATGGCGCCTGGGAGTGGGGCGAGGATCCAACTCCTCTGTTGCGGGGCGACAACTCGCTGGTGGTAGACCACACCCTGGATCTGCTCAACGAATTCCAAGATTTCTACGAGTGGAAGAAACTGTAGAAGCGGTACGGCTTTCATCTCCGGCCAGAGCACCAGCGTGTTTCTCTTGTTCGCTTCTCTACGTTGCGTTTCTGCGAAGTGGGCTCGCATCGCTCCCGGTGGTAATTGATGTGCACCCCTTCGCCTATGCATGGCTGAATCGGTGCCGTCTGTCTGGCTTTGGTGGCGCTCGGTTACTCTCCAATTGACTGTTATCATCATTTCGCCTGTAATCGCGTAGTCGCTAGGAGGCGGCGCAGATTTGACCTTTCCGCAGAGCAGACACACAGACCGACAGCCAAACCGGGTGGTCGAGAAGAGAAGCTGCGGATAGTCGATTTAGATCGTTTGCGGATGGATTAGAGAAGAGCTCTCAATCCGAAGGTCGAGTTCTTGACGTTCCAGTCAAGAGAGACGGATGAAGACGTCGGCAGTCGCCTCGTCTTGCCTGCTCGTTTGGCCGCTTTTGGCCGAGGGAGGAAAGCTGATTCACTGCCCCTCCGTTGACGACAACTCTGACTACGCGGTCGCAAGTGAGAGTCGGCACTTCTGGATGGGCGTCGAGTGTCGGCGAGGAGAGAAATTGGCCGACAGCCGCTGCCACTGGATCGAGGGAAATCGCTCCATCGTCACCCCAACCGAATTGGCCTTCGCCGGGGAGCCAGCTGTTATTCCGAGTGAGCGAAACGTCCCCTTCCCAACTCCGATTGTCGTCACGAAGCTGTCCTGCGTCGCTTTGCTCTACTCGGTTTTCATGAAGGAGCGCTGTCGATACTTCGCCATTTGTGAGAAGGGTGCGTCAGCACAGCGTCAAGTCGAGTCGAGTACATATATTGAGGGGGGGGGGGGGGGGGGGGGGGTTTGGCGAATGCAATACACCATCGGGGGTTTCCAGAGTCCAGTAACTTGTAAGTATACCTACATATGTATTAGCCCAATGTTGTGACACCTATGGCGGCCAGTTTCAGCATCCTGGTCGTGCTCAAAACACTAGGTCGGTCCACTTCTCAAGGATCTGCTGATTTGTAACAGCCACAACTTAGGCTGTAATACACTTGTTATTTCGATGCGACGTTCACCATTCTGACGAAGTGAAGCGAAGCTTTCGAATGGTGTCGGAACGAATCCCGTAGCCCTCGCAGCGCGCGAAACTAACTTAAATAGATTTCATTAATTACTAAAAGTAAACCAACAAATTACAGCCCCTAATCGGCAAATTGCCGGCTGCTCCTTTCCGTGACCAATGCTGCTTTCCGAACGCGCATTTCACAAGAATGGGCCAGACTTGCAAAAATTTCACTGTTTCATTGCAGGCTACTCCAAAGGAGAGTCGTGTGGAACAATTTTCCAGAACAGTAAATGCCTACACTACACTCCAGGAAAGATGACCTTTGTGGAAGCTCAGAGATACTGTCGAAGACGCGACGAGAAACTATTCAACTTTGAGGGCAGTGGTCGTCGAAGCATTAGCCGTTTTCTTAGCGAGAATGGAGCACTAAAACACAAAGAAATGACGACCACGACGACGACCACCACCACGACGACGACCACAAGCACCACGACAACCAGCCCAACGACGTCAGCGGCCACCACCACCACTACGACAACAACGGTCACCACCACTACAACCACTACCACAACGACCTCGACGACAACTACGACGACCACGACAACGACCACAACAACAACAACAACAACCACCACAACCACCACCACGACGACGACCACAACAACGACCACCACAACCACCACCACCACGACGATGACCACCATGCAAAGACGCCCCCAGAAGCCGATGACTACAACGGAGGAGGCTGTAGCCACCCTCATGACAACGTTCGGAGAGATGCTGCTCGTCTTTGGAAACCTCTTTTCTCTCGCCACTTTCGCCGTGATGAGGTTTGGCCTTGTGTGTAGCTGGGAAGGGAAAGAGAACGGTGGTACCAGGGAGGAGCCATCCACCTCCCTTTCAGAGTTACGTACATACATGTATACCCTAATCCAAAGCAACGCTAGAGAATTCCAGGGACACTTCCTTCGAGAAGAATCTGCATCGAAGTGAGGAGATCGCTTTGTCGTTGCTGCACGCAAGCCTGCACTACAACAAGGACAGAGATGACAACAGGGTAGGCCACCTGTTGGCTGGCTTCTAAGTAGTGTCATGAAAAGCCTTAAGGCTCGTGTATTTCGCGCCATTTCAGTTCTATATGTGCTACGCGGGTTCAGCCGCTGAAACCAGCGACCCCGTCAAGAAGCAGCGTCAGAGAAGTCAACTGGAGAAGCTGTGGCGCCGCAGCGCCTCTTGTGTGCGCCATCTGGAGATCCAAGTTCTGCTTGGGCCCAACGACCACAGTGTTTTGGAAAAGATGACGGAGCTGTGCGTCAGTAACATCAGCGTAACCAAGTCTCTCATCAAGCGCCTGTCTTTCTGGCTGAAGATCGAGGGCGCTCCAGAAGTGGAGGCGAACGTGACAGATGAGGCTCAGTCGGGAGTCCTGCCCACCCTGGCTGTGGCCCTGTTGTCGTTGTCGTCGCTCAGCCACTTGAACATGCGCCTCTCTATGGATGGTGTCATGGCAGTCCGTCCCAGGGGTGACCATAGAAACTGATTGAGTTTCAGTTTCAGTTTCAGTATCAGTACCAGTTTTTAGCACTCCGACCCCAAAAGGGGCGGAGTGCTATAGTGGAGCTGCTACCGACTAACTTTTTCCACCCAAGATTTCTCGCGCGTGGTTTATCCGATTTGGACGGGGTTTTTTTTAATCGATAGTTCTCGAGGGATAGTAGGTGTGGACGGACCTTCGTTTTTTTCGCGTAGTGGGAAAATTTTGAGAAAAATTCAAAAATTTGAAAATTTACTTACTGGAGAGGTGTTCACCCAGCTGGAATTTCTGGAATAGTTGGTCGATTTTGACGCCCTTTGGATATGTTATAGCCCTTGACGAGACGAACAGGGGAAAAAAAATCCCGAGCCAATCGGCCGACGCGTTCTCGGGTTACGGTAGCCGAAAGTGGTTTTTTGACAAAAATTTGCCTTTAAAAAATCCTAGTAAATCAGGGAGTTGTTGGATCGGGCCAGATATCTCCAATCGGCAAGATTATGATGTTCTCTTTCGTTTAAGACCAAAATCGCCGAAATCCGCCGCGGAAATCTTGAGTTATGATTTGGCAACGGGTCTCCAGTCAGCAATACGTACTGGCGTTTGCTTTGGTTCAGTTACGTATTGCTACGTTGAGACGCTGGCAAGTTTCCATCTTTGGCAAGTTTTTTTGTTGGATGCGAGGATTTCACACAGCTAGAAACTTTAGATCAACGGCGTCGTATCATGCCGATAACATATAGCGAACGCGGCGATATCACTGATCACTTAGATCAGCTGTACAGACAACCGTATCGTGGTAATAGCTGCACTTGGTTTATAGCAGACTTTCTCAAGCTAATTTCTCCAGATGCGGCTAATGATGTGTATTAAGTTCACTACACTGTTCACCAAGATGTGACAGACACAAAGTATAGGTTGAACTTTTTTCACACACAGCTTGTTTTTTCGCCGCGCCTCAGCGCGGCGAGGTGTATATGTCGTAGCCCAACATGGTATTCAGCCCAATCTGGGATTGGGCTAGCCCAACATGGTATACCTTGTTGGACTAGCCCATCATGGGATCGCGCATCACGCGCGCGGCTGGCGCACATCGCGAGATCTAAACAATAGACGATTCAGAGAACAGCCATGTACCAGAAAGCAGATACGAAGCGCGACATACAAACATGTACCAGTTAATTCAGGCACGTTTTGGTACCCACGTGACATTTGCCCCCGCAGGGCACACCGTTCTTGCGGCACGCACATCTACTGCACTTGGCAGGAACAGTGAACTCCTGTTTCGCGCCCTTTGACAGCTCGTTCGGCCAATCCTTTCGATACTTGTCGAGCATCCACGAACAGGTCCTCATTTCCAACACATCATTCGCCTTCTCAATCAGTCCGTTTGTCTCGGGGTGGCGTGGGCGTGATGCTACCAACTTGATGGAAGGGAATTCTTCACGAATCAGCGTTTTGAGTTTTACTTACTGGGAGGGTGTTCAGTAGCTGCTACTTTCTGGAATAATGGGCCGGTTTTGATGCCCTTTGGATATGTTGTAGTCCTCGATGAGACGAAGAGGGGACAAAAAATCCCGACCCTCTATGTCAACGCGTTCTCGGGTTACGGTAGCCGAAAGTGGTTTTTGAAAAAAATTTGCCTTTTAAAAAATCTTACCGGGTTTTTCCGGTTAACCGCCCCCCCCCCCCCCGCATAAGCGCGCCCGGGCGCTTACCGGTTTTCACTGCCACATAAGCGCCCCGGGGCGCTTACGTGGTGCCAAAGTTTTCCGACATGATGGCAGTAAAATCGCAAGTTCCGACGGGTAAATTACCCAAGAAAGCTTGGAATATTGCTAAAGCATCAGATCTCAGACCTATGTTAGGCGAGCTTTAATGATATGTGGAGAGCTGTAAATTCTTCAAATCGCGCATATATGTGGTTTGGCAGAGGTTGAGGAAGCTGTGTCAGGTCGCTCGCGCCGATAGCAGAGCCTCATTTTCTTTTGAAGTTCAGTGTAACTGCCCGATGTGATGCCTTTGGGGCTGGAAATTGTCGGCTGGACACTTAGAGAACCTTGTAAATGCACAGAAAGCCATAATAAGTCACCAGAACTCTCCTACAATGCTTTAGAGCATTTTCCGTTTTAGCGCCCCGGGGCGCTTAGATGGCGCCAACTTTAGGTCGTCTCAGGACCCATTTCAACGTAAGCGCCCCGGGGCGCTTAAGCGGAAAAACCCGGTAGTAAATCAGGGAGTTGTTGGATCGGCCCAGATATCTCCCGTTCTGGTTCTGCTTTCTCCCGTTCTGGTCGGAGTGCTTCACTGCAGGCTCTCCTACACGTTTCCCTTGTCACTACAGCCGGCCCATTAAATTATCAAATGACCGCAGTAACAAATGGAGAGACTGCGAGACATCTGATTTTGCAAGGCCATGTCAATCGCGGGGGGGCATTAGGTTGGACAGAGGCGCCACACATCACCAAGCGCCGCCTTGCGTATCAGTGGGGGAGATCTCGCGATGTGCGACAGTCCCGGGCGTGATGCGCGATCCCATGATGGGCTAGCCCAACAAGGTATACCATGTTGGGCTAGCCCAATCCCAGATTGGGCTGAATACCATGTTGGGCTACGACATATATATACGGATGACAATGTGTGTGTGTGTGTGTGTGTGTGTGTGTGTGTGTGTGTGTGTGTGTGTGTGTGTCTGTGTGTCCGTGGCACCGAAGTAAGATATGTGGCATATGTGGTCAAGTAAAGTCAAGGTCGCTGAGTATGGATCTGATGTCCGTTTCTGTTGCTAATTTCGCATTTTCGAGATATTCACAATTGAAATTCAAAAATGTCAAAAACCGACTTTTTCACCCGATGAGTTAGCGGCAAAATTTCTTCAGGAATGGAAAGAGCATAGACCGCGGATAATTTGTAACACAAAAGAAATTTTTTGCAAATGTGGAATTTAGCAGAAATACGCGATTATTTGTCAAAATTTCGTAAATTGACAAAAATAGAACGTCATTTATTGATGGATGTGAATGCAGAAATGGTAAGGCCGTATGTCAACAAGAATATTTGACATAGTTTTGCAGTTTTTGGCACTCCGCCCCGACGAAGTCGGCGGAGAGCAGTAGGCATCCTGTAGGGAAGGTGTTTTTTGTGCCCCCTCATAACTTTCGCTAGACTAAACCGATTCGCAAGCGGTTTTTTGCGTTCGATAGCCCTAGTGAATGCGCAGGCTGGAAAGGAACCTAGAAAATTCCGGTAGTGGGAAAATTTTTTGAAAATTCAAAAATTCAAATTTTTACTAAGTAAAAATAATTCCGTCCCCCGCCATTTTCGCTACACTTGATCAAAATTCACCATTTTTGGATATGTTGTAGCCCTTCGAGAAGCCGGACTCGGGAAATCAAAAATTGGAAAATTTGGACGCGGCACGGCCGGGTTACGGTAGGTTGGAATTTTAGACCCGATTGCGGCCGTTCAAAAATCATATCTCGCGATTTACTTGGGCGGATCGGGCTGAGATAAAATTAACGGCCGGCGTCCTAAATGTGCTCTTTGAGTTGAGCCCAAACCGGCAAAATCCATCAAGGGACTCGGGAGTAATGCGGTCGCGAAGGGTTTCCGTTCGGGACCAAATTTGGGGATTTTGGGATTTGGCTGGTTTTTTTCGCCGGAGTATCCGCCGTCTACCCGGAAAAGCACACCGCCAATCGATTCTACGCTAAAAGTCTGGTCTTTTACGGAAACATAATTTTTGATTTTTCGAGCTACCGTAACACCGGCCGCGTAGAATTTTTTGAATCCCCGGGCCGAAATTTTCAAAAAATCGAGTTGACAGTTGGTTCGGGGGTTTTCGGGGTCGGTGAGTTCGAATTTCGCGTTAGTTTTGCGATTACTGTTCACTTTCGACCCTTTTCGGATGGTTTAGGGTGGGTTTGTGGCAAAAACTTGAAATCCCGGGGTAGTATTGAGGTGTAGCGCGGTGTAGCGGGACCGTAGAAGCAAGTTAGGACCAATAGGTTTAGGGCCTTTTGACACCGGTTGTGTGCTTGCGAGCGCTCTTGGAGATGGCGAGCGCCATAATTGTTCCTTGGAAATGCCGCGGTGGTGTCCACCTTTTGTGCTTAGCGAAGTCGAGCTTCTTGCCTGTTTCAGAAGCGCCATCTCTTAGCGCGCTTCTTTCCCGCTCGGCTGCACAGATGCGTCCTTGTGCGCGCGACTGACCATTTGCCAGTACATCGTCGTCGTTGTCGCGATGAAATCGCCGCGCGTGTGTGCCTCAAGCTGATACGCCACGTAGCACGCAATGAACGACCGTACGAGCGAGCGGACCCCCGGCACGATGGAAGAGAGGTGTTTAACGTATTTTCGGAGTCGGGAATGTCAAATGTCGCGCCACTTTTGCGATTCTTCGTCTGTTTCGGTCCTTTTCGGATGAGTTAGGCTGGTTTTGGAGGA